>JAOTRH010133595.1:0-14146 GCA_034768845.1 Heliamphora exappendiculata | reverse complement strand
GAAGAGGGGCCAAACGCAGCCCTTGTGGCTACGGCAAAATCCAAGCAGCAGCGCCAAACAGGCGCCAGTTTCTTCTCAGTCCAGCAGCGCCAAACAGGCGCAAACAAAAGCTGTCCCAAACTGAAGCTCCAAGAGGCGCCAGTGTCGTCCAAGCAAAAACCAGTTTCCAATCAGTAGCGCCACAGCTGGCGCGGTTTCTATTATGGCAATAAGCTGAAGCAGCGCCGGTTTCCACTGGGCTCAAACTTTGAAGCTTTTGCAAAGCAGCAATCCCACTAGTTTCCAATTCCACCATCCCAGGCGGAATTTTCCAAGCAAAAAGAAACTCCAAACCGCAGTAAAAACAAAACACAAAAGGGCTGGGGCAATTTCGGTGGAAAATAAAAAAAGGGCTGCCGGTTTCAGAAATTGAAACAAACACTGTTTTTAGTGTTTTATTTTTTTTAAAACACTACAGTGAACAACGGCGCACCCAAGCAAACGTTTTCGGTAGTTTATTTAAACTCCAACACTGTTTCGGTCAAAGTGTTTCAAGCGCAAGTTTTTGGAAACTGATTGGAGCAATTTTCAGATTAGGATAAAGCCGTGATTCCTAACAGATTGGCTGCGAATTTCCAAACCAAACAGGATACTGAAACTCTTTAGAATTTCAATCGGATCACAAAACTAGGATTAATATTTATTTTGTATTTATTTTTTTATATTTTAACTGTGTGGATGTAATAAATATTAATTTTATTTATCCTGTTAATTTAATTAATTTAAAAAATTAATTTTAATTAAGATATTTTATAATGATAAATAAAATTAAGTTTTTTTAATTAATTAATTTTAATTACATGAAAAAACTTTAGATATTTTATTTTTTTTTGCAAAATATCACATTTAAGATGATTTTTTCTTAAACCGGATATCTTGAAAAAACGTGAGAATTAATTCTAAATTTTGAATTAATTAAATAAAAAAATATTTAATCGAAATAAATTATTATCTTTCAAAAAATGTGAAATAAAAAATAAAATAAATAAATACTTTTAATTACTACCTTAACAGAAAAGCTGAAGAAAAAACCTTGCATTTATTAAATTTTATTTGTTACGCATTTAAACATAAAAAGATGGTTTGATAAATTAAAATCTTTAGAATCATATACACGGAAAGATATTTGATTCTTTCAGATCGTGTGACTTTCGAAAAATAGTTTGATAAACCAGAATCTTTGGAATCGTATACACGGAAAGATATTTGATTCTTTTAGATCGTGTGACTTTCGAAAGATGGTTTGATAAACCAGAATTTTTAGAATCGTGTACACAGGAAGATGCTTGATTCTTTCAGATCGTGTGATTTTTTAAATTAATAAATTTATTTTAATTAAACGAACTTTTATAACCCTCAAAAATATTTTAAAAATCTAAGTGAGAAGAAATTTATTCACAGATAAATCTCACGGTCTCCATCACCAGTTTGTAGGCGATACAATTAAATCTTGCGTGTTAGCAGTAAGGCATTCCTCCCCATCAGACATATTAATTGCGGTATCGTAAGTACAAAACTCCTTTAGGGATAATTCTGAATAATTGTTACTGTGGATCACTTCTCCAACTGAAGGGTTCATTGTAAAGCGATTAATTTAGAATTAGGTAATGGTTAACACTTAGCTGTATATAATAGTATCCTCTCCAATTTAGTCACTGCTATTATATACTGGACCGAATCTATGCCAGCTACTTAATTTTAATTGGCATGGTCGGTTGCCTAGATAATAAAATTAAAAAAAATTGGCATGTCTGATCTTGTGATGGATAGTAGACGTCCACCAAATATGGCATGCTATTCACAAGTTACCAGGTTGCTAGAGAATTAATTTTAAAATGATAGAGGGAACCAAATTAATATAAATTCAAATTTTTGCTCATCATAATTAACGATTTTATTTAATTATGTGATTCTCATGATTAAAATATATTTTAACCCACTCGCTTCAATACTCAAAGAAAATAAATTTACATGACCAAATTTTGTTAACTAAAAATGTAAATTGAATATAGCTTTAACTACAAATCGTATTTCTTCAATACCAGAAAATATGTTTGTTTCAGAAAAAGGTTCTTCCTCATGACCGAAAGGCATGATGAAGAAAAAGATTCAGAAATAGGAAGACAATTTCTAGGGTAGTTAGTGGGCCACGAACTGGTGTGAAAAAATCGAAAGACATGTTTTCACTACAATCAGACCCGGCACTAGAAAAAGCTATGTCTAATATTTCTCAGAAGCTAGAACAAACAGGGTAATTTTTATTCACTGGTTGTGGAAACATGTTTAGCGGTGTTATCTACCGGTACCTGGTGTGTAGATACGGGAGCTACTAATCATGTTTGCAATTTATTGTAAGGGCTTCAAGAAACCTGACAACTTAGTGATTGGGAGATTTACCTGCATATGGACAATAATGCAAAGTTAACAGCAGTTGCAGTAGGAGATGTCACTCTCAGTTTTGATAGAGATCGGGTTTTAATATTGAGAGATTGTCTTTATGTACCTGTTATTAGAAGGAACTTAGTTTCTGTTTCTGGATTGACTAAAGATGAATATTTTATTTATTTTAATAACTCTGTGATTATTAAGGATAATAAACGAGTTATTTATTTTGGTACATTGGTGGATGATCTTTTACATTATTACTCCAATCTCTCATGCACTGCAACTAACTGAAATGAATAACACATCTAATTTGCCATATAAGAGAAAGTTTTCTTTTTTAATAAATCAAACATTTCTTTGGCACTTACACTTAGGTCATATTAATCTAAAAAGGATAAACAGACAGGTAGCAGATGGACTTTGGAGTTCATTGAAAGTTAAGGCACTTCCAGTATGTGAATCTTGCTTAGAGGGTAAAATTACTAAGAGGTCATTTTTTATCAAAAGTTATAGAGCTAAAGAATCATTGGAGCTGGTTCATTCTGATGTATGTGATTCTATGACAATCCGGGCTAGAGGTGGCTTTGAGTACTCTATCAGTTTCATTGATGACTACTTAAGGTATGGATACATTTACCTGATGCACCATAAGTCTGAATGCTTTAAAAAATTCAAAGAATTCAAGGCGGAGACGGAGAAGCGTCTGCATAAAAGTATCAAATCACTACGATCCGACCGTAGTGGAGAATACCTCTTTGGAGAGTTTAAAAACTATTTATCATCAGAGGGGATTACATCCCAGTTGACTGCACCTGACACTCCTCAGCAGAATAGTGTAGCAGAAAGAAGGAATATGACTCTTATGGAGATGGTAAGATTAATGATGAGTTATTTAGGTTTATCACATTCGTTTTAGGGACTCACTTTAGAGATAGCGGCTTACATTTTGAACATAGTACCTTCTAAGTTAGTACCTTTTTACTCCCACAAAATTGTGGACCAAGCGTAAGCTTAGTCTGAAACACATTCGGATTTAGGGGTATCAAGCACATGTGCTGAAAGGGAACACGGGTAAGTTGGAACCGAGGATAGAAGTCTGTTTCTTTATGGGGTATCCCGAGGGAACGAATGGTGCTCTATTTTATAATTCTAAGAATCAGATGGTTATTGTTAGCAACAATGCCCAATTCTTGAAAGAGAATTATATTATGGATGATAGGCCCAATAGTAAAATTATTCTGGAAGAACTGAGAAAAAATACCAGTAGAACGGAAGAGGAACCAAAAGTCACTGATATTCCATTACCTCGTCGTAGTGGGAGGATTATCGGGACAGGTGCAAATCAAGAACAATGTGCTGATGCACAGGGGTCAGATTCTACACAGCCTGTTACTGCTAGTACAGACACATAGGTAGTGTCTCGTCGTAGTGGGAGGATTGTTCATCAACCTAACCGGTGTTTGTTCTTGGGAGAGTCTTTTGACAGAATCTCGACAGAACTGGATACTAAGCATTGTAACTACAATGAAACACTACAAGATAAATATGTAGATCTTTGGCAAATGGCTATGAATTCAGAGATAGAATCTATGTATTTCAATCAGGTCTGGAAACTTATAGAACCACCCGAAGGGATAAAATCCATTGGATGCAAGTTGATCTACAAGAGGAAGAGAGGAGTAGACAGGAAGGTTAAAACCTTCAAAGTTAGGCTTGTTCCTAAAAGGTTCACTTAGAAAGAAGGGATCGAGTATGAGAAAACCTTTTTACCGGTAGTCATGCTTAAGTCTATCCGAATTCTCTTATCCATTGTCGCTCATTTCTATTACGAAATCTGGCAAATGGACATCAAGACAGCTTTCCTTAACGGAAGTCTTGACGAGTGTATCTATATGATACAACTAGACGAATTCATTGCAAAGAGCCAAGAGCACATGTTGTGCAAGCTTAAGAGATCCATTTATGGACTTAAGCAGGCATCAAGATCTTAGAACACTCAGTTTGATCAAGTTGTAAAGTCTTATGATTTTAATCAAAGTTTGAATGAGTCCTGTGTGTATAAGAAGCATGATAAAAGTGTGGTGATCTTCCTAGTACTTTATGTAGATGATATCTTGTTCATTGAAAACAATGTGGGGGCATTATTTACGGTTAAAGTATGATTATCTGGCAGTTCGATATAAAGGACTTAGGAGAAGCCAGACACATCCTTGGGATCAAGCTTGTGTGAGATCAAAAACAAAAGATGTTGGGCTTATCACAAGCAAAGTATGTCGATGATATCCTTACTCGTTTTAGCATACCGGATTCCAAGAAAGTATTTCTCCCTTTCAAGGATAGAATCACTCTATTCAAGGATTAGTGTCCCTAGACACTTGATGAGATAGAGAAGTTGAAGGCGGTTACTTATGCTTTGGCAGTAGGAAGCCTCATGTATGTTATACTTTGCACTCGACTCGATATCTGCTTTGTCGTTGGCATGATTAGCAAATATCAGTCTAATCCAGGATAAGAGTATTGAACTGCGGTAAATGATATAATCAAGTACCTAAAAGGGACTAAGGATTATATATTAATTTACCACGCAGACAGTCTAGTACCTTTGGAGTACACAGACTCAGATTTCCAGTTAGACATAGAGCTTGCATCAGGAGACAACCTTGCAGATCATTTACAAAGAGCTTACCGGCTGAGACTTTTGATAGTCATGTAGAGGCCATGGGAGTCAGATGTATGGAAGCTTGATTTTGAGTATAAGTGGAAGATTGTTACGGTTGGTATACTAAAAATTATATTTTTAGTATTTAATTTTATTTTAATAAAATTAATATTTTATTTTATGAGAATCTTTATGAGTAATATATGTATATTATTTCTTTGATATGCATGAATGTTCAATATTCTGTATTGTATTTAATCTGGTGTGTAGAATACGGCTTATACACAGAAGACCAAATTTTAGGTTCATGCAGAATATAAGTTTTATGTTCACAGTTTAGATGAAAACGAATATACCATCGGTACGACTGTAGCATAGAGTTTTAGTACGTCTATCTTGGTTACGGAAAACAAATAATAGCGTTGTCTATTGTTCTGACTCTCTGTGTTAGTACACTTTGTGCGTATTGAACGGGACTTTTGGGATAAGTAATTTTGTACTGACTACTTAGTATATAAATTAATTCACACCCCACGGTTCTAATGAATAGTGCTTATCCTCTTAATTGTGAAATAATTATTGATTTGCATATATTTAATATTTGTTGTTTTATTCATTAGAGGGTGCAATCTTATATGGGTCTACATTCTCGATAAGTTGGATAGGGATATTATTTATATGAAAAATATTAATTATTGACAAAATTCACGCCCCGAATGATCGGGATTGACGATACCCCTTTAAGAATGCTTATAAGTTTTGACCGGGCCAAACCCTACAAGTGAATTTAATTATTCGGCGGTCAAATAAGTTAAGCGAAAAGACTTAAGAAATATCAAGATGCCGATTAAATTAAATTATCAGTAATTAAAATTTAATTGGCGGGTATCAAGAATCTTAACGTTGAGAGAAATAATAAGCATTTAATAACATGAGCTCAATGCAAGAAGGTCTTGAGATTATGGGTCAGAGTGTAATTATAGTTTTTAGTGGTGTGAACTGTAATTCAGTATTTTATGAAAATTGCAGAAACCGTGTGAGACCCTGACCCATTTTCTTTTTTGGCATTTTTGGACGTGTGTTTACCGTTTTCGATTTTGTATGTTTAAATGCATTTTGGTGCATGATCGGGGTTAAATATGCATACGGGGTAGGTTCCCGGGACTGTGGGGTGTTGTAGTGCAAATTTTAAAAATTTTTAAAAAAAAATATTTTAGAGGCTTATAAATATCTAGAGTTAGATATTTTCAAAAAGATATTTTCTTAAACTTAACTCATAAGTTTCCTCCTTTTCTCTCTGCCTTCTCTCTAAGTTTTCGGGAGCCCGAGGCTCGATTTTCAACTATCAGACAACAATTCTTGGTATCGGCATCGAGGGCTACGCAACCATCCAGTCAAATTTTGATTCAAGCAAAGCTCGATTTTGCACGTGGTTCGAGACGTTAAATTTTTAACTCACCGAGGTAGGATCTTAGACTCTCACGTCTTATAAGGGTGCTACGTGTAATCGTTTGTGTTTTCAACGGTTAAATTATTGTAGATCTGATCTTTTGTTTCAAAGATGGGTTTTGGGTATAAAATCATTTTTCGACAATTTTGGTGGATAAAATCGAGTTTTGAGTTTTTTTTTCGAGGTTTTGTAGTAGTTTCGAGTTTGGGCCCGTCCAAGGGTGTCGAGATAGTGCTTAAAGGCTTAGATTTGTTGTTGAGATTGTGGTTTGTGAGTGTTTGAGAGTTTGGTGACCAAGAACACTCAAGAACAGAAAATCTAGGTTTCTCTCGGGTGGTAGCTCGCTCGAGCGCCCGATGTCTGCTCGAGCAGACTAGCTGCGCAGTGCCATTTTATTTTGGTGTTATCTACCTCATTCGGACTCGAAATTGGATCGTTCTTGTACTCAAATCGAAGCGTCAGAAGTCTTCTTTTCAATGAAACCTCTCTCACCTCAAAAAATTTTTTGTAGAAAAAGTTATGACCAAAAAGTTATGACCCATTTTTGACCGAATATTTGGAAAAAGGTTGTTTTTCATCTTGGTTGGCCGTGTTGGGTCTAGGGGAGTTTGTGTTGGCCGTTTGGGCGTGTGTGGGTTCGTGTTTGCCGTGTTGGGCGTGTGTCAGTCCGTTTTGGTCATGTTAGGCCCTTGGGAGTTTTTTGGTGTTTTTTGGTTTGGTGGATGGTCCTTTGGTTTTCAATTGGCGTCATGTGGTATTCAATTGATTAATTTATAGGAATTAGTCGATTCAAATACCTGTGAATTCTTTTTGGGGTTCGATTGGTTGTGTGATGGCTTCGAGAGTCGTGTGGTGGCCTCTCGGCCGATTGGGTTATGGGACTCGATCGATTGCTCTCCTCTAGGGATTTTTAGTTGATTGGATTATGGGGTCCTGTCAATTGAAGTCAAGGAGAGGGTGTTGGTCATTTCATGCAGGGTGTTGGTGCACGGTTGTGTGTGTGGTGGTTCGTGCATCATTGCGTGCGGAGGTTTGGTTTTGTTTCTCAGTTTGAGTTCTCTCCCAGCGTTGACCTGTCGAACGGTGGTTGAGCGCTCAAGCGGGGTGGTGCCAGAGTGTTGGGTCGATAGTTGACCGCATGAGCGGTGGTGGTGCGCTGGAGCGGGGTGATGGCAGAGGGGTATGTCGGTAGGAGACCGCTCGAGCGCTTGGGCTGTGTTGGCCTCTGGGTTCGGTTTTGGTTTCGATTTCTTGTATCGTTAGTTGTTCCGATTTGTGGACGGGTCCTGGTTTGTGGATGGGTCGTTCGGATATTGAATGACGTTGTGTGTGGCATGTGATGTCATATTGGGTTATGTGACGGGTGGCGTCGTGATGTGAAGTTATATATGGCTATGTGCGTTTATAACAAGTTACATGCATTTATAACTCTAGTTTATTTATGTACAGAATATGTAAATGGATTACATGGATATGATAACGTCATGCGTAACGTGATTTATACTTTAAAACCTAGTGTTTTATAAGCATGTGACGTGGTTTGTGGAACGTCGTGTTTATACGTGCTTTGTGCTTATAAAACGGTGGATAGTTTTATTTGGTATATGATAGTCAGATAAGTGGCCCTCTGTGGTCTTGAAGCGATTAGGGCTTCGGTTTGTAAATGCATGTGATATGCTCGGTGTTATCCCATAGTTTCTGTATTATCTTGTTGTAGGTATTCGGTATTACCCCGTTAATTTTAGTTTTATCCTGTAATATGCGATGCCATCCCGTGGTATGCGATGTTATCCCGTGGCATGTGGTTTTATCCCGTGGTATAATCCGTGGTCGGCGGTTCCATCCCGTGGCTTATGGTAAAGTATGCAATTTTACGCCGTGGTCTGGTGTACGATGTTATCCCGTGGTTTGGTCTATGGTTTTACCCCATAGTATACGATTTTATCTCGGGAATGTATGTTTATGTATGGGTCTTTATCTCAGTATTAGGACTGTGGTTGTGGCGTGTGAGGGTCGATTGCATGTCTCATGGATTGCATATACTGCATTATGGGACGGATAAACTAGTTTGCAAATTATTTTTAAGAGTCGCGTGGATCGTGACCTAAAAACCCTTTTTTAACTGTTTTCAGGGATCTTGTGAGTGAGTCAAAAGATGGTTGTATCCTCACTTTCCTGTTTGCATGTGAAAATGTTTTCAAGGCTTGAAAAAAAGTCTAAAACTATATTTTGATTTCCTAGCATGTTTTGTTTATACTGCATGTCTGTCTAGTTTCTGCTAAGCTTTGGCTCACAGTGTGGGATTTTGATTTTCTTCAGGTACCTGTCACGCAGGTTGATCCGGAGGTGCTAGAGAGGTAGAAGAGTTATAGTCTTCATTTTTTCCTTTTGTTTTGTTACATGTATGCTGTAACATGTTTTCTGGCATTGGAACCGTGTAATGTAAGCCGTTTGACGTTTATATACAATGCTTGTATGTTCCTTTTGAGAGTATGTTCTCGGGTTAGGTATCATGGTTGGTTGTTTGTGGGTGTTTCACGTGACCCAGAGTTTGGAATGTGACAGATTGGTATCAGAGCTCTGGGTTTGAATACCTATGAGCTGTGGGAAGAGGGTGTATCCCGTGTGAGGTTGATTACTTGTACTTGATTGCATGTGTTTAGTTGCTTTGATAACATGAACGTGTTAGCATATTAAGCATGGGAATGATGTGTATATGTAAGCATGGGGATTGAACTGTGGGATTGATTAGTCCTGCCTTTGGACGTTTGGATGAACAAACTTGGGAGCCAAGTTAAAAACGTGTTTGGCTGACGTGATTTTTAGATGGGAATCTGAGTAGGTTATCCAGATTGACGCGTCATTCTTATTGGTTCTCCTCGGTATGTGGGGTTGGTTTAGCATGAACCTAAGTAGCGATATGTTAGCATGCTTATGTGGTTCGTGTTTATATGTTGCATCTTGTGTTCTGTCTTTTCATTCATATAGACATGATGTTTGCGTGGAGAGGGCGAAGCCGTGTTCGAGGCTGTGGCCGTGAGTTTAGAGTTGGTGGTGGACTCCATGGGTCCCTGTTATAACTACTGGAAGTCTTCCTTATAATTACTCCCTAGGTCCCTGTTATAACCCTATATATAGGTAGGTAGGCTGAACTAGTTTTATACGATGATATCATATTTTGTCTTTCAAAAGAAAAGATATCTGGATTCTACCGGTACAAGTTCTCAATAGTCTGTAACCCATACTACGTTCATGGATCACGTAAGGAAATACAGTAGAAGATCTGATAGGAGCTCAACTCAGAATCAAATCGTAGTTGAAGAATCGATCGACAAAATATATTCTTCTAAATTAACTTTGGTTGAACGATTTTATTTTGATCGTTCGACATCAAAAGTTTTAGCTTGAGCCCGTTTCGGCGTTTGCCCGTCTAATTAATTTTTTATAGAAAATCGTTTACAAAAATAATGATCTTGGCAGTTTTGCCTCCAACAATTGGTATCAAAGTCATTTTGTTTTTTGTTTATAGTTATCGGTGGCCAAGTAGTTTTAGAACTGTTGCTAACTTTATTTTTGCAGACGTTCTAAATTTTAATTTTATGATCATCTATTATTTTCATATTTGATTGAATGGTTTGAATGAATGATGATTATTAATTTTTATTCACGGGGGTTGGCCGTGATAGATTATTATTTTTTAGATCGAATGTGAGTCTACGGGACATAGGTTTCGATGTAAATATTTTATGTTCTTTACTTTTTTTTCTAGTTTATTAGAAAAAAAAAATAAGAACAGGTATAGAAGAATGAAGGTGGCGGCAACCGGTGGTGGTTGGCGGCGGTAATCGGTGTGTTTTTTTTCTTGCAAATTTTTTTTTTTTTTTTTGGATAAAAAAATGTGCAAAATAGCCGCTACAGCAGCCAAACAGAAAGTTTCAGCGACGCAAACAGCAGCAGTTTTAGCAACGCAAACTGCAGCAATTTTAGCTACGCAAACACAACAATTTCAGCAACACAAATAGCGGTAGTTTTAACGACGCAAACAGCAGCAATTTCAGCGACGCACGCAGGCAATAAGCAATTTGGTTGGCAGTGTTTCTTTTTAAGCAAAATACTGAAGAAGTTTTCCATCTAAACATAAACAGTGTTTAGCCAAACAAGAAAGAAAATTTAGAAAAGGATTTTGAAACTTATTCTTTTAAACAGGAGACTGAAATTCTTTAGAGTTTCGATTCGATCATAAAATTAAGATATATTTATCTTGTATTTAATTTATTTTTTCATATTAACTGCGTGAATAATAAATATTTACTTTATTTATCTTGTTAATTTAATTAATTTGAATATTTAGTTTTAATTAAAATATTTTGTAATAAAAAATAAAATTAAGCTTTTTTAATTAATTAATTTTAATTAAATAAAAAAACTTTAGATATTTTATTTTTTTTTACCAAATATCACGCTTAAAGATGATTTTTTTTAAAATTAGATATCTTAGAAAAACATGAGAATTAATTCTGAATTTTGAATTAATTAAATAAAAAATATATTTAATCGAAATAAATTATTATTTTCTGAAAAATGTGAAACAAAAAATAAAATAAATAAATACATTTAATCACTATTTTAGCTGAAAAGCTAAAAAAAATGTGTATTTATTAAATTTTATTTGTTACGCATTTAAATACAAAAATATAGTTTGATAAACTAGAATATTTGAAATCGTGTACACGGAAAGATATTTGATTCTTTTAGATCGTGTGACTTTCGAAATTAATAAATTTATTTTAATTAAACGAATATTTATAACCCTAAAAAATATTTTAAAAATCTAAGTGGGAGAGAAAATTTATTCATAGATAAATCTTGCAGTCTCCATCACTAATTTATAGGCGATGCAATTAAATCCTACGTGTTGGCAGTAAGACCTTCATCTTCATCGGACAGATTAGTTGCAGTATTGTCAGTACAAATCTCGTTTAGGAATAATTTCGAATAATTGTTAGTGTGGATCACTTCTCCATCTGAAGGGTTCATTGCAAAGCGACTGATTTAGGATTAGGTAATGGTTAACACTTAACTGTATATAATAATATCATCTCCATGGAGTCACTACTATTATATACTGGATCGAAGTTATATCAGCTATTTAATTTTACTAGGTATGGTTAGTTGCCTAGATAGTAAAATTAAAAGGAATTGGCATGTCTGGTCTGATTATGGATAGTAGATGTCCACCAATCATGGTATGCTATTCTCAGGTTACCAAGCTGCTGGCGAATTAATTTTAAAACAGTAGAGGAAACCAAATTAAAATGAATTCAAAATTTTGCTCATCATAATTAATGATTTTTTAATTATGTCATTCTCAGGATTAAAATGGCTTTCAACCCACTCGTTTTAATACTCAAAGAAAACAAATTAACGGGACAGAATTTTGTTGACTGGAAATGTGAGACCCGGACCCATCTCTTTTTGAGATATTTATATATGTCGATGTGTTCCTTTCCATATATGTATCTCTTGGTGTATGATTTATGTTTCCAGTTGTAGAACATCATATTTTGTATAGGTGCTATAGATGTTATGTATGCGGGGAGTTTGGCTTGGTTGCCCTTTTTTCAGTTTCTCTCCCAACGACAGCCGCTGGAGCGATGGGGAGCTCGCTCGAGCGGGCTGGTGGTAGAGTGTTGGTCCGAGAGGTGATCGCTCGAGCGGTGCTTTGATGCTCGAGCGGTGGTGTGGCTGAGCCTATGTCGGCAAGGGGTCTGCTCGAGCGGTTCTTGGGCGCCCGAGTGGTGGAGCCTGGGCGTGAAAATCTATAAAAGCTACAAATATCTTTTTGGAGACTCAAAATATATTTTTCAAGCAAATCTCTTTCTCTCCACCTTTTCTTTACCTTCTCTCTAGCTTTCAAGGGGACACTGGGCTTTGTTTTTGGTAGTTCGATAGCAAATCCTTGCTGTCGGTGGCATGGGCTTCATATCCATCCGGACGAATTCTCGTTCTGACGCTATTTAGTTTTGAGGCGTCGAGCTTTTAGCTTTTCGAGGTAGAATTCTAGACCTACTGCTATTATGAGGGTGTTATATACAATTATATATGCTTTTATCTGATAGAAAATATATTAAATGTGATTTTCATGTTTTTAAACCTTGATTTTGGGTAAAAGTGGGTTTTACGCATTTTCTTGGTTTTATACATGATCTGGATGTGTTGATATCCATGGTTTTCAAAGGAAGGTTTGAAAATAAGGTGTTTTGGTGAAAAACATGCTTTTGGAGGTTTGGAACTAACCGTTGGAGTTGAGTCTTAGTTTTGTGAAACTATGTTGTTACATGCTTGTAGATCTCCATGTGGATAAATTAGATCACTTTTATACATGCGATGTAAAATTGCTACGTGAGTTTTTTAATATTTTCCATAGATGTACCAGGATAATGGGTATGTTAGTTGAGTTGGACTTCCATTGCTCATCGGTGTAAGTTCAAAAACGTGCGCAGAGTAGGTCTCTATGTGCCTTCGGGTTAGTCCCCGTAAACAAAGTTGGTTTGGTGCTTTGTACCCTCGGGCTCAGGACCCGTAAACTAAGTGGTTGGGTGCTTAGTACCCTCGGGCTGTGGTCCCGTAAACTAAGTGGTTATATTGTCGTGACTCCGTATAGAACTTGCCATTATCTAGTGGCCCTTAAGTGGTGAGTAGGGTAATGGGCAGGAGTTTATAGTTATTACCAGTGTTTGTGTGGCAGAGTAGGTACATAGGATCTCATTTTGTTGTATTCTCCTCGGCTGTGTGACCCGAGTGGAGCAAACTGTTTTATCGTTTTATTTTTTTCCTCAGTTGTGTGTTCTAAGTGGAAAAATAATGTTTTGTTTCTGATTGTGTGATCCGGGTGAAAAAAGATCATGTTTGTTTACTGCTTTCCCTTAACGGTGGCATGATATCTGTTAAGATGATATGCATAGTTTCAAGAATGAACATTGTAATTTTTAGATGAAAAACTTGTAGTTTTTAAGAGAAAAACCTTTTTTGGCTCCAGTGGGTGAGCTTGTGTGTGCGTAATTATATAGCCTGCTTTACAGTTTTGCTGTCTTTTTCTATTGGGTTTCGGCTCACGGTGTGATATTTTTTGCTATAAAAACATTTTTAGGTGACCACGGAGAGTTGACCTAGAGACTTGTGGTGATGGAGAGCTTGCTGTAGTTTTTCTATTTTGGACATGTACTTATACATGTGATGCCTATTAAAATTTTTTTTCTATTTTCTCTTTAATTAGTTACCAACTACTAAAGCACTCCTTATTCATCATATACAACAAATTTTTCTTTCCATTCATCAGTTCTTTATTTACTCTATCATTTCATTCACATTCAAGTTCTTTCTCATTTTTATTATCCTCACATGTTCCTTTACTTAGTTCGTCTTCTATTATTTCATATCTTTTATTATCTGTTGAGAATGTATACTGAAAACTCAATACTTTTTATATATTTTATTCAGGGTCCCTGGCATTTTAATGAGAAATATTTGAGATGATTTTGCATTTATGGTTTCATATTTATATTTGTGATGTATGAATGCATAGTCCATATATTCTATCCAGTATTTGACTC
>JAOTRH010133584.1:0-14146 GCA_034768845.1 Heliamphora exappendiculata | reverse complement strand
CCCCCCATTTTCCACAACTCATAACTTAACAGCCCATTCCCCGGCCATTGCCCAGCCCACATAAAATAAAGATCCATCCCATCCAACTTCCTAAACTTTAGGCCCACTGTTCTTATTTATTTAAACCCAACTCATTAACCGTTTCTTTTTCTTTTTTTTTTTAATAAAACAACCCAAATAACTATATAAAACAAAACAAAACAAAATAGCCCACACATTAAACCCAAGCCCGTTGATTATTTAAGTTTTCAAAACTCAACCCTATACTCTTTTGTTTTAAACCCAACCCTTAAATTAAACAAGCCAGCCCACATTTTTAATAACCCCAACTCACAAACTCAATCTCTTTTACCACTTAAACCTAGCCATACCCATGGTTACCAACGCTGAATTAAATACCAAAGTCGAGGTTTTTGGTCAAGAATTTCAAGAAATGCAGAGCACTCAGAAGCAGATGGCTGAAGATATAGCACAAATGCGAGCCATGTTAGAAAAATTGATTGGAGATCGAGGGAAGAGGGAGGCTACCACTGGTGGTACTTCCGGTGATTGTCCTCCACAACCTTTTGCAATCCAACGTATGTCAGAGGATCCACGACTACCTGAAGTAGACAAGGGTGCCAAGTTAGAGATTCCTAATTTTAATGGAGATCACGATCCAAAGGTATTCTTTCATTGGTTGCATAGTATAGAAAATTTCTTTCGTTGGTATCACATGACCGAGGACAGAATGTTACTTTTTGCCGAAACAAAATTAAAAGGTACAATTAGACTTTGATGGACAAAATATCAACGTGAGTACTAAACGACTATTCGTACCTGGGCTGATATGAAGGTCGCCATGACCTGTTAGTTTGTGCCTCCAAGTTACAAGCAACGAACTCATTTACAATTTACTCAGTTGACACAAGGCAGTAAGTCAATTGAAGAGTACACTAAACTGTTCTACAGCTTAGCGACTAGATCTGAGTTCCCATGGAATAAAGATGTTATGATCTCTATGTATCGCCAGGACTTGAATCTCCAAATCTCTTGCGGTATAGCTACTAGCAGACTATACCTCATAGCAGATGCAGTCCAAGTAGCCCTTCAGATGGAAGACGAAGTCAAGAAAAATGCTTCAATGCGTGCACCAACTGAACCCCTTACACGGAATGAGGACTTTTGCAGAACCCATTCATACCAAGTTCTCTGAGCGTCCTCCCCGTGTTGCTTCCACTTCCTCCCCGCCTACATTTGGAGGTAATACCGTGCCTAAATGCTTTAACTGTCAAGGATTTGGACATCATGCTAGAGAGTGCCCTTCTCATAGACTTAATAAGGCTGCTAAGCCTGTTACTATACTGGAGACTGAAGACTGAAGACCTTGTGGCGGCAAAGGAGCTTGTGAATGCGAAGCTCGATCATCAGATTGTTGAGCCCCTTGATCCTGTCGATTCTTTATCTGATGAGGAAATACAAGCTAATACTTTATGTATTATTCGTCCTCTCTTTGCGACTCAGAAGGGCAAAAAACACACTGAAGATTTGTAGCGTGGCTAGATTTTTACTACTAGAATAAAGTGCAATGATTGTGTTTGTTCTCTGGTAATTGACACTGGGAGTTGCACTAATGCCGTATCTGAAGAAGCTGTGAAAAAATTGGGTTTAAAGGTCGAGCCTCTTCCCGCGCCTTATCATGTGACCTGGATCACCAACACCAAGCTTAAAGCTGACAAGCAATGCCCTGTGACATTTACTCTTGGAAAGCTCAAAGAGATGGTGCCATGTGATGTGCTTCCTCTTAAGCTTTTGCCACATTCTCTTAGGTCGTACATGGATATGGAGCCGTGATGTCGAGCATGCTGGGCGTGCTAACACCTATTCCTTCGTTAACAGCAAGACAAAATACACGCTTACTTGTGCTACTGATTCACGTCCTGTCAAGTTGAGGAAGAACTCTCTGTTGGTTCGTCGCATTTCTCCTGCTACTGGCATCCTTGGTTTTCCTACTAATTCGACGGCGTCGAGTTCTTTTCAGCGGAGGAGAAATGATGGGGTAGCCGTTGATTGGCTTGAGAGCCATTATCCTATTTGGAAACCTCGAGCTAAGCCCCATGGCCCAACGCGAGCCAATAAGCCATTTTGGTCTAATAATTGTCATTGGTAGTTATATAATTTATTTAAGTTATTTTCCGTCATTAAGATTTTATTTAATTTAAGATTTTGGATATCTTTTAAAATAAGGTTTTAGTTTATTTCCTTTTCATTAGGATTCTAAATTATATTATTGGAGATTTTTATTTTAATTCTTTAGGATCTTAATTTTCTTTTTAAATTTCGGTTTTAAGCCTATAAATAAGAGGCTCCTTTTATGTATGTTAGCTTTATTATGATTGTTATCCGGTGTGATTGGGCACACCATATCTTATTGTATATTCTCGTTTATCTATAAATAAACTAGTGCGTGCTCCATTAGGGTTAACGTCTTCATTTAGTCTAATACTATTCTATTAGCATGGTATCGAGTCTAACCCTAACCCTAACCCTAACCCTAGCCACCGCCGCCACCATTGAAACCCTGGCAACCACCCACCGCCACTGCCGCACCTCTGAAACCCTAGCTAGATCCACCAATAGCTTTTGAAACCCTAGTTGTATTACTACAGTACCTTTGAAACCCTAGTCAGACCCACCAGCGAGACTCGCCACCCTTCGCCGCCCTTCGCCGCACACCCAACAAGCTTTGCCGGCCTTCGTCGCACACCCAGCGAGGCTCACCGCCTCTCGTCAACCTCCGGCAAGCCTTGTCGTCCCTCGTCGCCCACTCAGCAAGCCTCGCCACTCCTAGTCGCACAACCAGTGAGGCTCGTCGACACTCGTCGCCCCTCCAGCGAGTTTTGCAGCCTCTCATCGACCTCCAGCAAGGCTCACCGCCTCTCGTCTCACACTTAGCGAGCCTCGCCACTCTTCATCGCAATCCCAGCGAGCTTCGCCAGCCCTCGTCACACGTCAAGCGAGCCTCGCCAGCCCTCTCTCTCATTCACTGCCTCTATACTCACTGCATCACTGTGCGATGGGCTCTCTTCCATTACTGTTCTGTGCTATTCGGTGCTTCATGATGCAGTGAGGATCTATTACTGCCTTTGTTCATGTTCTGGTTATTTGGGAGTTGTGAGGAACTTTTATGATTTTGATCTTTAAACAAGGATGTCAACAAAAGAAGATGGATCTACTACCCGGACTTCTGGAATTAATGAGTCTTTAACAGATACTGGGCGACCAGCTAGAACTGAGGTGTTCTCTTCTTCTACCCGACTTGTTGATGAGAAGCTTGATGGTGCTTCAGCTTATCTTTTGTAGAGGAAGAATGTGTTGAAATCCCTGCAAGGTATGGAATTGGATTCCCACTTATTTTATGATGCTCTAGATGCTTGTTCACCTACCTACCGTACCTGAGTACGAGATGATGCTCGTATCTTTAGTCAGATCATGAATTCAATGGACCGCAGTATCAAGATTTTAGTTGCAAGTGCTGATACAGTGAAAGAAATCTGGGGGGCCCTAGAGGATATTTATGCCTCCACAAATGACTTATCGTGCATTTATGATGTGATGCGAGGCTTCTTTCGCTCGCAACAAGCTGGTCGTCCTCTTCAGGAGCACTTTATGGGATTTAAAGTGCTTGCCGACGAGTTCGATCAGCTTCTTTCATTCACCAGTTCTCTCAGTAAGTTTCAGGAACAACGGATGTAGATTCTAGTCGTGTGCTTCTTGGCCAGTTTGGATCCTGAATATGACACGGCCCATTCCCATATTCTTGCTGGGACAGACATTCCTACCTTATCTAAGACTTACCGTCGGGTGAGTCGTTCGATGCGTCGCGACGACACTAGGTCTACACTTGATGCTAGTGACCCGTCTACTCGGGGCCGGGGCCATGGTAGGGGCCGTGATGGTGGTCGAACTGGTGGGGGGCATGAAGGGGGTGCTCGTGAGACCCGTTATTGCCGCTACTGTGGGATTTTGGAACATATTCGTAGTCAGTGTTATAAATTACATAAAAGATCGTCCCCATTAGCCAATGCTACTGTTGATTACTCTCAGGCAGACTCATCCTTCTCTTCTCAGAAGTAGCTTGTTGAGATTACCTCAGCAGAATATGAGCAGTATATTCAATCTCAAGTTGCTAGTCCTCCCGCTCTTGTCGTTGCTACCTTTGTAGGTAATCCTAGTGCCTGTTTGGCGACTACTCTGTCTGCTTAGGTGATTGATTCAGGTGGCTTCTACAATATGGCTGGTTCTGCAGGTATATTATCTGACTATCATGTGACTCTTAGATATCGTGGTGTTCTTGTGGCTAATGGATCTTCCTTACCGGTTAAAGGACGTGGAGTTGCTACTCTCATGCCGTCTTTAACTCTACCTAATGTCTTACATACTCCTGGGAATCTATTTAACTTGTTATCAGTCAGTCAGCTTACTAATAATCTCAATTGTTGTATGACTTTTTATCCTGATGGCTGTGTTTTTTAGGATCTGACGACGAGGAAGATTATCAGTAGAGGTCGAGTGTCTGATGGGCTACACTTGGTGGAGGAGGTGGCTGCTATGGCCTGCTCCGTAGTTTCTTCTCCCAGTTTTGAAGCTCATTGTCGTTTGGGGCATCCATCTATATCTAGTTTGCATAGTCTTTGTTCTAGTTTTCGTTCTATTTCTAATAGAGTGTGAGTCGTGTCGGTTAGCAAAGCACCTGCATGTACTTTTATTACCTCGGGTCAATAAACGAGCTTCGACTCCTTTTTCTTTAGTTCATTCAGATGTTTGGGGGCCATGTCTACTCGAGTCTGTTTTTAGATTCCGTTATTATGTCATATTTGTGGATGATTATTCTCGTGTGACTTTCTTATATCTTATGCGACATAAATCTGAAGTAGTATCTATTTTCTCCTCTTTTTGTATGGAAGTGCAAACCCAGTTCCAAGCTCAGGTTAAATATTTGCGCAATGATAATAGTGGCGAGTATCTTTCAACCCAGCTGAAGACTTTCTTGTCCACACATGGCATTATTCATCAGACTTCTTGCCCAACTACGCCACAGCAGAATGGTGTCGCTGAGCGCAAGAGCCGCCATATTATGGAAACTGCTCGAGCTCCCTTGTTTCAGATGCACGTACCTAAAAAATTATTGGGGCATGCCATGTTAACTGCTTGTTACTTGATCAACCGCCTCCCCTCTCAGGAACTTGGTGGAAAAATTCCGATGGCCGTCCTTTCTCCCAGGAAGAGCCTTTTCTCTCTACCCTTGATAATTCTTGGGTGCCTTTGTTATGTTCGTCACACTTATCCCCAGCGGACGAAGTTAGATGCTCGAGCTATCAAATGTGTTTTTCTTGGTTATTCGAAGACTCAGAAGGGGTACTACTGTTTTTGCCCCTCTCTACACAAGTTCCTTATCTTCCGGGATGTCGTCTTTGTGGTGTCTACTTTTTTCTTTTCTGAGTCGCATTCGGTTGTGTCGGGGGTTGAGAGTTCTGATCTTCAAGTCTTGCTTTTTTAGTGTCTTGCTTGCCTTTGTCCTCTTCTGCAGATGCTCCTCCTACTGCGGGGTCTTCTCCACCTTATCCATTAACTCCTTTAGCTTCATTGGACCTCTCTTTTACTGAGCCAGTCTCCTCGTCTGAGGATCCTCTTCCCACAGTTTGTGCTCTTCCTCCTGACAATAATGCTTCTATTGCTACTCAAAAATCTTATCGGACTTGCAAGGATCATCCTCTCTATACTACCTCCTGCAAGGGTCTTTCTGCCTCCTTACAAGCTTGTATTGCCACTCTGGATAAGGTCGTTGTTTCTCGTATTGTTCCCGAGGCCTTAGCCGACCCTGGGTGGCGGGGTGCTATGTTGGAGCAGATGCAGGCTCTTGAGTTCACCTCGAGTTGGTCCCTTGTTTCTCTTACGAAAGATAAGCAAGCTATTGGCGGCAAATGGGTCTTCACAGTCAAGCTCAATCCTGATGGTTCTCTTGCCTGCTTGAAGGCTCGTCTTGTTGCTAAGGGGTATACTTAGACGTATAAAATTGATTATTTTGAGACCTTCTCTCCCGTTGCCAAGATAGCCTGTGTTCGCCTATTTATGTCTCTTGTGCAACTCGCCATTGGCCTTTGTATCAGCTTAATGTGAAGAATGCTTTTCTTCACTGCGATTTGCAAGAGGAAGTTTATATGGAGCAACCTCCCGATTTTGTTGCTCAGGGGGGGTCTCAGCTTGTATGTTATCTCCATCGCTTTCTTTATGGATTGAAGCAGTCTCCACCGGCATGGTTTGGTCGCTTTAGTATGGTTATGCGCCAATTTGATCTTCTACAGTCCGGAAAAGACCACATTGTGTTCTATCGGCGTTCCTCTGCTGATTGTATTATATTAATAGTATACGTTGATGATATTGTTATCACAGGGGATGATACGGTAGGCATTTATGAGTTAAAGCAATTTTTGAAATCTCAGTTTCAAACTAAAGATTTAGGAGTATTTAAATACTTTCTCGAAGTTGAGGTAGCACGCGGCAAGAAGGGTTTCTTTATTTCCAAGCGAAAATACGTGCTGGATATTCTTGCTGATGCGAAGCTTCTGCGAGCAAAAGGAGTCGAGTCACCTATGGACCTAAGTGTCAAACTCCTCCCTTATGAGGGTGATGTTTTTCCTCACCTGACCGATATAGAGGAATAGTTGGGAAGTTGAACTATCTGACAACAATGACAAGACCAGACATCGCCTTTCCTATGAGTGTGGTGAGCCAATTCATGGTTGAGCCTCGGGTCCCACATTGGAATGCCGTGATTCGAATTTTACGATTTCTCCACAGTAACCCTAGTAAGGGGATACATTTCAGTGATCATGACCACTCTATGATAGAAGGGTATTCTGATACAGATTGGGCATGATGCCCCATTGATCGGAGGTCCACTTCTAGATTCTCTATATTTATTGGTGGCAATCTTATCTCTTGGAAGAGTAAAAAGGAGGACGTGCTTTCTCGGTCGAGTGCAGAACCTGAATATCGGACCATGGCTCTGGCAACATCTGAGGTTTTATGGCTTCGTCAGTTGCTTAGTGAGTTGGGTTATCCCTGTCATGGTCCATCAAAGCTCTGGTGTGATAATAAATCTGCAGTGTATATTGTTACAAATCTAATATTTCACGAGCACATGAAGCATGTCGAGGTGAACTGTCATTTCATTCGGTAAGAGTATCAGAACGTACTGGAGAGCAATTGGCGAATATTTTCACTAAATCTGTTTCGGGTCCTCAGGTTCGATACATACGTGACAAGTTGGGCATATTAGATATATATGCTCAAGCTTGAGAGGGGGTGTTAGTTTTATTATGATTGTTATCCAGTATGGTTGGGCACACCATATCTTATTGTGTATCCTCGTTTATCTATAAATAAACTAGTGCATGCCCCATTAGGGTTAACGCCTTCATTTAGCCTAGTACTATTCTATTAACAATGTATTAGTAGAGTTAAGTTAATAAAAAAGTTGAGTTTTAAGACAAAAGCCTTGAGTTAGGGTTTTGACCCTTGTGCGCAATCTATCCACCATCCTCATCCCCATCGCGTGCTGCATCAATGATAATCTGCCTTAGCTAAAGTTCATGAGACTTCTTGCTTTTTACTTGTCCATGATGTAAATAATGATCATAAAAAGTACATAAACCAGATGTAGAACGTCAATCAGTTTTAGATCCAGCATAATCCGCATCAATAAAACATGAAAGTTCAGATTGAGTACTAGCAGAGAAGAATAAACTAAGACCGAAACAAGTCTTGAGGTACCTCAAGATATGAAAGACTGCATCCTAATGAGCCTTACGAAAGGCATGTGTAAACTGACTGACTACACGTACTGCAAAAGTCAAGTCTGGTCTAGTATTAGTTTGGTAAATTAGTTGGCCAACTAGACGTTGATACGTAGATGGATTAGGAAATAACTCTCCATATTCAGCAAAAAACTTAACATTCGGATCCATTGGAGTAGATGCCAGTCTACATCCTAACATGTTGGTGTCCTGAAGGAGATCAAGAATGTACTTTCTCTATGAAAGAGATCTCCCACGATGAGAACGGCTAACCTCAACACCGAGGAAGTACTTGAGGGAGCCAAAATCCTTAATACCAAAAACTCTGTCAAGATTCTATTTTACTTAAGCAATGCCTGATATATCATCTCTAGTAAGAATAATGTCATCAACATATACTAATAAAATGATACAACCACCATCCGGGCGTCTACGAATAAAACATGTGTAGTCAGAGTGACATCGGGTAAAGTTCATAAACAAGATAATATTACTAACCCGACTAAACCATGCCATGGGTGACTGTTTCAATCCATAAAGAGACTTACGAAGACGACATACCTTCTCAGAATACTCCCCTTCAGCCTGAAAGCCCAACAAAGGATCTATGTAGATAATTTCACGTAAGTTACCGTGAAGGAAAGCATTATTGACATCTAGTTGGTGAAGTGGCCAAAAATGAGAATTTGACAAGGATACAAGAAGACAAACAAAAGTCAATTTCACAACAGAGGCAAAGGTAGCAACAAAATCTTTACCGGAAACCTGGGTAAAACCTTTAGCCACGAGACAGGTCTTATACCGATCCACAAAACCAACAGCTAAATACTTTACACTGAAAACCCACTTACACCCCGCAGTCTTCTCATCAGCGGATAAAGGCACAAGCTCCCAAGTACAATTAGTTTCTAAGGCATCCATCTCTATTTACATGGTGGCTACCCATTATGAATTCTGGAGAGCTTCAAATACAGACAGGAAAATTTTCACATAATTGATCTTGCCAAGGAATTTATGGTAAGAAGTTGAAAGACCATCATTAGAAATATACTAAGAAATAGGACGGTTAGTACTACTAAGCTAACCATAACGGGAAGAGTGTTTGCGATAACGATGAGGATAACGAGGAAATACCTGAACTTGGGTTCAAAGATATCTCTGGCAAAGGATGTTAGGAGCGAGGGTAGCAAGAGTACATCTGCCAAGGGGCAAGAGGCCCTTGTACTGAGGGAGATATAGGTTCTATCACCAAATAGGAGTCAAAAATGGGTACCAGACGAGCACTCGGGAAGAGATCCACCATGGAAGTAGAAGGGGATAGCATAATAACCTTGGATATAGCAGAATAACCCAGAAAGATTCTTCTAACAGATCTATTATCCAATTTAGTACGAGTTGGGCAACGATTTTGAACAAAACAAGTACAGCCAAACACCATATGGAAAAGAGGAAATAGAGTACGACCGGGCTGAAGAACCTGAAGAGGAACCGAACCATGTAAAGCTCGACTATGAGTGTGGTTAATGAGGTAAACCACAATAAAGACATCCATATGCCAGTAAGACTTTAGTACATGCATGTCATGGAGGAGGCAACGAACAACAGACATAATATGATGATTATTACGTTCTACAACACCGTTCTATTCGAGAGTATAGGGACAGGTAAGTTATTGGAGGATACCTTGTTGACTAAAGTGGGAACGAAATGCTTAGAAATATACTCATCCCCATTATTAGATTGTATTTGGCGAACAACAACATTAAACTGGGTTTTGACCATTTGGAAAAATTGAACAAATATGGGTAACACATCAGATTTTTGTTTTAGTAAATACACCTCTGTGCAACGAAGAATGGTCATCAATAAAAGTTACATAATAATGATGTCCAGACAAAGCAGTAGCCGGAGAGGGTCCCCATACATTCAAATGAATAAGATAAAAAATACTAGACATACGATGCATGGGAGGGATATAATTAGTACGTGTATGTTTAGAAAGTTTACACACCACACAGCGAACTTTATGTTTTTTACATGCTTTCTGAAAGGACAGAAATAACGAACACATACTGAAATTTTGCATGTTCTAAACAGGTATGCCAAATATTTAACATTTGAAGAGAAAAAACCGGAGGATGTCCAGCACGACAGAAGCCTGAAGACTTGAGAGAGGTGGCTTTCCAAAGTAGTACAGCCGTCACGCTCATATCCCTTGCCAAAAATATTCTTCGAACTCAGGTCCTGAAGCTGTGGGAATACCTGAGGCCAAAGTAGCGGTGGCAGTGAAGGAGGTGCCTTGAGCCAAAGCAGTGAGGGCGTTAAGTTGTTCCTGTAGCTGACCAATCTGAGTTTGGAGTCGGCTAAAATCAAGCAAGACAGGAAGCTCAAAACTGGCAACATTCTCAGCAATAGCAGTAGTACGAGAGTACTTAGAACCAGAGACACGGTTCCAAGCGAAGCGTTGCTTTAATTTAAGGTGAAATTTGAAGCAACAAGCCTTAGTGTCTTCCACATCGTCACAATGATAACTGTTAATAGGACGGTATTAGGTTGAATGAAGGCGTTTTCCTTAATGGGGCACGCAACAATTTATTTATATACTAGCGAGAACATATAATAAGATACGGTGTGCCCAACCGCATCGGATGACAATAATAATAATAATAAAGCTAACACCCTCCTCAAGCTGGAGCATAAATATCTAGCATGCCCAACTTGTCACATATGTATTGAACCCAAGGGCCCGGAATAGACTTAGTGAAAATATCCGCCAATTGCTCTCCAGTACGAACTGATCCGAACACGATCACACTGTTTTGATACTCACGCCGAATGAAATGACAGTCCACCTTGATATGTTTCATGCGCTCGTGAAACACTGGATTTGTAGCAATATATACCCCAGATTTATTATCACACCACAACTTTGTTGGGCCATAGCAAGGATTACCCAACTCACTAAGCAACTAACGGAGCCATAAAATCTCATATGTTGCCATGGCCATGGCCTAATATTCATCTTCTACATTTTACCTAGAGACCACGTTCTTCTTCTTGCTCTTCCAAGAGATGAGATTGCCATCAATAAATATAGAGAATCCGGAAGTTGACCTCCGATCAATGGGACATCCCGCCCAGTCAGCATTAGAATACTCTTCCATCATAAAGTGACCATGATTACTAAAATTTATCCCCTTGCCAGGATTATTGTGGAGATATCGTAGAATTCGAACAACAGTGTTCTAATGTGGAACCCGAAGCTCAGCCATGAACTAGCTCACCACACTCACAAGAAAGGCTTTGTCCGGTCTTGTTATTGTTGTCAGATAGTTCAACTTTCCAACCTTTCTCCTATATCGGTCAGGATGAGGAAAAACATCACCCTCAGGAAAAAGTTTGACACTCAGGTCCATAGGTGACTCAACCCCCTTTGCTTGTAGAAGCCCTGCATCCAGTACATACTTCATCTGGGAAATAAAGATACCTTTCTTGCCTCGTGCCACCTCAACCCCGAGGAAGTATTTCAATTCCTCCAAGTCTTTAGTTTGAAACTCATATTTCAAAAATTGCTTCAACTCAGAAATGCCCACGGCACATCACCTGTGATAACAATATCATCAACGTAAACCGCCAATAGAATACATCCAACAGAGGAGCGCCTATAGAACACAGTGTGGTCCTTTCCGGACTGTAAAAGACCAAATTGATCCATAGCTATACTAAATCGACCATATCATGCTCGTGGAGACTGCTTCAAGCCATAAATGGATCGATGTAGGCGAAAAACCAATTGAGACCCCCCCTAAGCAACAAAATCTGGAGGTTGTTCCATATAGACTTCCTCCTGCAAATCGCCGTCAAGAAATGCATTCTTCACATCAAGCTGATACAAAGGCCAATGGTGAGTAACAGCCAGAGACACAAAAAGGCGAGCAGATGCCATCTTGACGACCGGGGAGAAGGTCTCAAAATTATCAACCCCATACATCTGAGCATACCCCTTTGCAATAAGACGGGCTTTCAAGCGGGTAAGAAAACCATCAGGGTGAACCTTGACCGTAAAGATCCATTTGCATCCAATAGCTTGCTTACCGTTCGGAAGAGAAACAAGAGACCAAGTAGAGGTGGACTCAAGAGCCTGTATCTCCTCCATCATAGCACCCCGCCATCCAGGGTCAGCTAATGCCTTAGGAACAGTATGAGGAATAATGGCCTAATCCAGAGTGGCTATACAAGTCTGAAAGGAGGCTAAAAGTCCCTTGTAGAAGGTAGTATATAGTGGGTGGTCCCTACAAATCCAATAAGATTTCCGAGTAGCAATAGGAGCATCACTGTCAGGAGAAGAAGCACTAACCTTCGGGAGAAAATCCTCAGACGAGGAGACTGGTTCAGTAGAGGAGAGTTCCAATAAAGCTGATGAAGTTGATGGGGATGGTGGAGAGGACCTCTCAGTAGTAGGAATACCTGCAGGAGAAGACAAAGGCAAGCAAGACACTAGGAACTCAAGATTTTCAAGATCAGACCTCTCAACCCCCGACACAACCGAAGCTGACGCAGAAAAGAATGGAGTAAACTCCATAAATACGACATTCCGGGAGACAAGGAACTTGTTTAGTGAGGGACAAAAACAGCGGTACCCCTTCTGAGTCTTAAAATAACCAAGGAAGATGCACTTTACAGCATGAGCATCCAATTTCGCCCGTTGGGGATGGGTGTCACGGGCATTACAAAGGCATCCGAAAATTCGCAAGGGTAGGGAGAAAAGGCACTTCGCTGGAGAGAGTACCTCCATCGGAATTTTTCCACCAAAGACCTGAAAGGAGAGACGGTTGATCAAGTAACAAGCAGTTAACACGACATGTCCCCAAGACTTCTTAGGCACTTTCATCTAAAACAAAAAAGCACGAGTAGTTTCCATAATATGGCAGTTCTTGCGCTCAGCGACACCATTCTGTTGTGAGGTAACTGGGCAAGAAGTCTGATGAACAATACCATGAGTAGACATAAAACTCTTCATCTGGGTGCACAGTTACCACCATTATCACTGTGCAAACATTTAACATGTGCCTGAAACTGAGTTTGCACTTCATACAAAATGAGGAAAAAATAGAAGCTACTTCAGATTTATGACTCATAAGATATAAAAAGATCACACGAGAATAATCATCCACAAATATAGCATAACAAATTCCGGAAACAGACTCGACTGGGCACGGTCCCCAAATGTCTGAATGAACCAAAGAAAAAGGAGCCGAAGCTCGTTTATTGACCCGAGGTGATAAAGGCACACGCACGTACTTTGCTAACCGACACGACTCACACTCAATATGAGAAATAGAATGAAAACTAGGACAAAGACTATGCAAACTAAATATAGATGGGTGCCCCAAACGACAATGAGCCTCAAAACTAGGAGAAGAGACTAATGAGTAGGCCTTACTAGCCACTTCCTCCGCCAAGTATAGCCCACCAAAAATTCGACCTCTACTGATAATCTTTCTCGTCGTAAGATCCTAAAAAACACAGCCATCAGAATAAAAAATCACACAATAGTTGAGATCATTAGTGAGTTGACTGGCTGATAACAAGTTAAATGGATTCCCAGGAGTATGTAAGACATTAGTTAGGATTAAGGATGGCGTGGGAGTAGCAACTCCACGCTCCTGAACCGATAAAGAAGATCAATTATCCACAAGAACACCACGATGTCTAGGAGTCACCTGATAGTCAGACAATATACCTGCGGAACCAGCCATATGATAAGAGTGTTAGAATTATTGCAGAGAGAAAGAAAATGAGGAAGAGAGAGAATGAAAATAATACTAAATGAGAGCGCAAAAAAACTAGGGTTTTCACCATATCACCTGTTATTTATAATAAGACCAGGAAATACTAAAAATACAATAATACCCCTAACTTAGCACTTCTCCTCAAGTTGGTGCATAGATATTGTTCATGCCCAACTTGCATATAATGGGTTGAAACATTTTACTACTAAGCCCTTTAGTAAAAATTTCTACTAATTGATCTGCAGATTTCACATAGGGCTTACATATTAATCCCTGACTCAATTTCTCCTTGATGAAGTGTCGATCAATCTCTATATGCTTCATTCTGTCATGCTGGACAGGATTATGAGCAATATTAATGGCAGCCTTATTGTCACAGTACAACTTCATAGGTTTGTCGCACTCAATACCCAAATCCTGTAATAGAACTTTGAGCCACATGAGTTCGCAGATGCCATGTGCCATAGCCTTATACTCAGCTTCTGCACTTGATTGAGCTACCACTGTTTGCTTTTT
>JAOTRH010133543.1:0-14148 GCA_034768845.1 Heliamphora exappendiculata | reverse complement strand
ATTCTCCCCACGTTTAAGATATGGATTCCCGATAAATAAATTAGGTTACTGACAACCCGATTTAATTATCCTCTTCTGCTCGCAACCGCACCGCTTAACCTTTTGATATGCGGGATCCGAAGATCCACTGTACAAGTTTAGCATAATCAAATCTATAAGAAAAGCACACGAGGAGCAACTCCTCAACCTAAATCGAGCGTGGTTTCTGTCAGCTGATCATCAATTATCGGACAAATAATGCCAGTACCCAACTCATCGGTATTATTGATCTCATGAAGAAAATCTCAACTATTGGCGACTCAAAATACTGTACATTATCTGAACACAATTAATCAATCACTTTGGGATTAAGAGTTCGCACAATACATGATAATACAAGATGTGGATCAATTTATATAGTCAGTATAGAATCGATCATCTCATTGATCTTGCTCAATACACTCCAAGTGTACTAACACATCGAGCTCAAACATCGAATTCAAAATTAAAATTCGAGCTGTTTAACTTGGCAAAGACTAGCTACTATAACGATGTACTAAAATCGTACCAATGGAATGTTTGGGTCTATTACGATTGTGAGCCTACCTGTATAATCTATCTGAACCTTTGACCCGATCTACCGTGCAGCACACACCGAGTCAAATACTTGATATAATATACGGACTATGCATTCATATATCACAAATATAAATATGAAACCATAAATGTAAAATCATCTCAAATGTTTCTCATTAATTTGCTAGGAATCCAGAATAAAATACATAAAAGCATGACTTTTTAGTATACATTCGCAATAATCTCCCACTTATACTCAAAGCCATGCAGGAACACACCTGACACCTAACCCTTCTACATGGTCATCAAATACTTTCTGAGACAATGCCTTAGTAAAAGGATTCGCTAGGTTATCCGCAGATGCTATCTGGGAAACTATCACGTCTCCACGCTGCACGATCTGCCAGATGATATGATACTTCCGCTCAATATTCTTTCTCCATTTGTGAACTCTTGGTTCTTTTGAGTTCGCAATCGCTCCACTGTTATCACAATAGAGTACAATAGGTGATTGTACCAAGGGTACCACATCCAAGTCCTTTAGGAAGTTCTTGAGCTAAATCGCTTCCTTAGCTGCATCCGAAACTACAACATAATCAGCCTCCATGGTAGAGTCAGCAATACAAGACTGCTTCACGCACCTCCAACTGATGGCTCCTCCCCCCAAGGTAAACACATAGGCCGAGGTGGACCTCCTAGAATCTCTATCTGCCTGAAAATCTGAGTCAGTATATCCAAGAGGTATAAGACTATCATCCTAGTACACCAACATATACTCCCTAGTCCTTTTTAGGTACTTGAGTATATTCTTGACCGCAGCCCAATGCTTTTCCCCTAGATTAGACTGATATTTGCTTACCATGCCTACGGCATAACATATAGGCATAACATATATCTAGTATAGTGCAGAGCATGGCATACATGAGACTTTCTACTGCTGAAGCATAAGAAATACCTCTCATCCTCTCTATCTCCCAAGGTGTCCTAGGACACTGATCCCTAGATAGAGTAATCCCATGTCTGAAAGGAATAAATCATTTCTTAAAATTTTTCATGCCAAATCGAGTAATAATCAAGTCAATATAACGGGCTTGGGATATGCCCAACATCCTACGTGATCGATCTCGTATGAGTTTGATCCAAAGAATTTGGCTCGCTTCTCCTAAGTCCTTCATGTCAAATTGGCTCGATAACCACACCTTCACCGAAAATAGCAACCCCGCATCATTTTCGATTAGGAGAATGTCATCAACATAAATGACTAGAAATGCCACCTTATGCCCATCGCGCTTCCAGTATACGCAATACTCGATAGGACATTGATCAAAGCCAAAACTTTTAATCGCCTGGTCAAATCGAGTATTCCAAGACCTTGATGCTTGCTTAAGCCCATAAATAGATTTCTTAAGCTTGAACATCATGTTCTCCTGGCCCTTTGCTATGAACTCGTCTGACTGCACCATATAGATGCTCTCGTCAACACTTCCGTTAAGAAATTCCGTCTTGATGTCCATTTGCTAAATCTCGTAATCGAGATGAGCAACAATGGATAAGAGAATCTAAATGGATTTAAGCATAGCTACTGGCGAATAGGTTTTCTCATAATTGAACCCTTCTTTTTAAGTAAATCCCTTTGTAACAAGTCTAACTTTGAAGGTTTCTACCTCTCCGTCCACTCCTATCTTTTTCTTGAAGATCCATTTGCACCCGATGGGTTTTATCCCATCAAATGGATCTACAAGCTCTTAGACCTGATTAGAGTTCATGAACTCTATATTAGATTCCATTGCCTTTTGCCATAATTGTGCATCCTTGTCTTATTGTGCTTCATTATAGTTTCTGGGTTCGGTGTCATGTTCTTCCAGGATCTTGTCGTAAGACTCTCCCAATAACATGAACCTCTCGAGTTGGCGAACAGCCATCCCACTACAACAAAGCTCCTACTGTGTACTCACGATAGGTGGTATCTCATTCCATTCATTAGGTATGTTTTCTGGTTGTACCAAATTTTTATTCCTCACCTCTTCAAGAATAACTTGTTACCGGGATTTATGATTTATTACATAATTCTCTTCCAAGAATCTTACATTTGTGCTAATAAATACCTTCTAACGCTTAGGATCATAAAATAAACCACCTTTAGATCTTTTAGGGTATTCTATAAAGAAACATACATCTGTCTTTGATTCCACCATACTTGCATCTCCCATCAACACGTGTGCTGGGCAACCCCATATTTGGAAGTGTTTAAGACTTGGCTCTCGCCCAATCCATAACTCCAAGGGGGTTCCGAAAACTGCCTCAGTAGGCACCGAATTCAAAATATATGCCGCCATTTCTAATGCATACCCCCAAAATGAATGTGGTAAATCTAAATAACACATCATGCACCTCACCGTCTCCTTAAGGGACCTATTTCTCTTTTCTACTACACCATTCTCTTGAGGCATACCTGGTGCAAATAACTGGGATGTTATCCCATGTTCTGATAAGTAGTCCCTGAACTCCCCCGAAAGGTATTCATCTCCACGATCAGATCGTAGGGTTTTGATACTTTTACCTGTTTGCTTCTCTGCTTCTGCCTTAAACACTTGAATTTCTCAAAGGTTTTAGACTTGCGGTGAAACAGGTAAACGGATCTATACCTAGAGTATTCGTTAATAACAGTGACAAAATACTCATACCCACCTCTTGCCTGGATGTTCATGGGACCACATAAATCAGAGTGAACTAATTCCAACACTTCTTTAGCTCTGAGTCCCTTGGCCGTAAACGGCCTCTTGATAATTTTACCTTCTAAACAGGATTCGCAGACTAGAAGTGCCTCCACTTTCAATGAACCCAAAGGTCCATTTTGAACAAGTCTTTGTATCCTTTTTAGATTAACATGACCCAAACAAATATGCCAAAGTAGCGTCTGGTTTAAGGAGAAAATTTTTCTTTTAAGTGGTAAAACATGTAAATTATTCACCTCATTGTTTTTATCAGTAGAAATAACATGGTGTAAAATATAAAGAGAATTTTCCAATGTACCACGACAGATAAATTATTTTCCAACCATAATACTACATGAAAGCTTATTAAAAAAAAAAGAATATCCATAATTTCCTAAACAGGAAACCGAAATTAAGTTCCGCATGATTTGTGGTATATATAAATTGTTATTCAAAATTAAACTTTTACTTTTACTGAAATAAAGAACTATTTCTCCCACTGCAACAATAGACACCTGGGAGTCGTTCCCCATCTAAAGGAAGACCTCGCCCTCTCTAAGCTGCCTGGTTACCTAGAACCCGTCTAAAGAATTGCAGACATGATTAGTAGCTCCCGTATCTACACACCAGATTTCTGTAGATACAACTGCTAAACATGATTCAACTACTAGAGAAAAAGCAATACCCGCAGCTTGCTTGTTCTTCCGGTCAGGGCAGTCCCTCTACCAGTGTCTCAGCTTCTGACAAAAAAAAGCACTTGCCTGTAGGTGCCTTTACCTTTGTCTTGGTAAGTGATAGCTTAGCCTTGCCAACTTTTCTTGTATTTTCTTGCTACTGCCCTTTCTTCTTCTTCTTCTTGCCACCTCTTGGCCTAGAAGTAGAAGCCTTTTCAGTAACAAATGCGTAGATTGGCTTGCGCATAACACTTTCGGCTACCTGTAGTTCTTTCAATAATTATGGCAAAGAAAAATTTAGTTTATTCATAATGTAGTTTAATCAGAATTGTTGAAACAAATCAGGCAGTGATTGGAGCACAATATCGATTTGGGAATCCGCATCGATTTTAGCTCCAAGGACCTCTAGCTCGTTAAAAAGACCGATCATCTTCAAAACGTGGTCCCTTACAGGTGTACCCTCAGCCATGGTTGTGTTCATGAGAGCCCTCATGATCACCTGCCTTGCTGCCCAACCCTGATTACCAAATATTTTTGTAAGGTTCAACATGATATCAGCTGCAGATGCCATAGTATGATGCTGGCTTTGCAGAACATCCGACATAGATACCAGAATGTAACAGCTAGCCATTCGATCAGCCTTCTCCCACTTCTCATAAGCCTGGATCTCCTGTTCGGTGGATCCATTATGAGGAGTAGGAGGGCAGGGTTCATGCAATACAAACCTATAGTCGTCAGAAGTCAAAACAATATCGAAGTTCCGTATCCATGTGATAAAATTTGGGACAGTAAGTTTCTGTTCCTTGAGAATTTCCGCTAGTGGATTGAATAATCCCATTATTAGATCCTAAGAAATAAACGAGAAAAACCTTTTAATTTTTTTAAAATCAAATTAGGGTCCCTCAACCTTTTAATTTAAAAGGAATTATTGACAGCCCGAATCTTTCGTGATTAAGTAGGCCACGTAGTGTGAACATCTACTAATCAACACTCGTCCGGACAGACATGCCAGTCTATTAATTTACTGTCGGAACCAAATATCATAATAAAAACCATTGGCTCAGTCACATCAATTGATATGCCACGTAGTGTGGACGTCTAACAATCAACGAACAAAGAACTACAAGGGTTCTCATACCTTGATATAGGACATTTCAAGTAAATTAAATAGCTAATAAATTTTGGTCCCCACAAATAAAAACAGTGACTCCTTAAGGAGAATATTTTTATTAACGGGTTAAGTGTATAACCATTACTCTTAATTTGAAAACTACCGTGTCAAAGCCCTAGGCCGACTCTGTTTTGCACTATTCTCAAATCTACTTCTTTCGAAAATTCGTGCCGGAGATACTATGACTATTACCCTTCCGTATGGAGATTGAAATTCGAAGTCGGCACGCGTGCTATAATCACAACTCCTATTAACGTGTAATGGAGACTGTAAGATTTATCTATGACTAAACCCTTCTCCCACTTAATATTTTAAAAACCGATGGTTTTTTTTTTGTTCATTTTAAAAGATTAAACATATTTTAATTCCTCATTAAAATAAATACGATTTTAACTAATTAAAATATTTCTTGTTTAACTATTAAAAAATAAACAAAAAGTTTTCTTATTTAATTTTGCAAAAGAAATTAATTATCCAGATTTTAATTAAAAAACTTTAATTAATTTTAACACAAAAATTAAATAAATAATTATCTATTTATTTTCTCATTTTAAAAAATTGCTAGGATTATTCATTTTATAAAATCGATTTTCCTAATATACTGCCGATAATAAAAATCATGCATAAAAGGAAAAAAAATTTCGCGCAATAAAATAAATAAATAAATAATTAATTAATTAAATAACGACAAAATAAATATAATTAGTCATTATAATCCGGTCCGTCCATTTAATCTTTTAAATCGACGGTCTCGAATTAAAAATTGAACGCCTAGGATTTTGTAACCCTAAACGAACCGTCAAAGACCCGAATTTTTTTCTCAACCTCCAGACCACAGCCACAGTCTTGGACTACCGCTGAAATGCCGAAAAAACTAAAAATAAATCAGCCAAATAGCCCCCTGAATGGGCCCAAATTCTGCTGCCTTTGGTAGCCATGCGCCGCCATTTTTCAACCGTTGTTTAACCGCCTTGCCGCCACTGTCGAACCCCCAAAAAAATTATGGTAGGTAGAGGACATCAAGGTCTTGATCTTCAAAAATTATTGCGTCAAAATACGATGTCAAAGTGGCCCAAAAAAATCTTCAAAGGGCTAAAATTCTGTAGTGCTGCCACTGTGTGCACCGAACTTTGAAGCAGTTTTTGACCTCTTTGCCGCCGTCGTCGAACCGCAACCGAACCACCATCGGAAAGTCAACGGACAACCTTTATTTCAGTGAAAACATTATGTCAAAAAAGATTACCGAAAGCCCCGAAAATGAGCCCCGAAGTCGGCGCCTTGCTGCTGCCTTATGCTGCTGCAAGTTTTTGACCTCTTTCATCCCTTTTTGTCTTGTTTTTTATCCTCGTTTTTCGTGACACGATTACGTCAAATATCCAAAAAATAGAATAAAATAATATATTACATCGCCAAAATCCTATACCCTACGTAAGAGGTGTACAATCAGTCTAATCTTGAAACAAAAACTGTCGAGATATATGATAACGATAATGATATAATTAAAATATTCATTTATTCAATCATATAACCGGATCGTAACGACTTATAGCTACAAAATCGAGATTAGTACAATAGTTTTTTTCATGAAAAATGCAACCGTGGCTCTGATACCATTGATGGAGAGGGAGCCGCGCAGCAGAAAAAAATTAATTTTTGAATCGATGTCGTGGCTGTAAAAAATGACGTATGCAATTTTCATGAAAAACAAAAATTATAATGATTTTAACAGTTTAATACCTCTATGAAACTTGTCAATAAGTTTCTAGAAATTCCAAATACATTGAAGACAACCTTGCAACCTTCTCATGTATGACCCGGACGCACTACGATGATCACATTATGTGGGCACCGATTCCGATCGTTGTGTTCTTCCTACCTTGGTTTCTTCTCACACAATGATCTCCTAAAAGGCAAAAATAATTACCAAAGAGGAGAGGAGGCCGGCCGCTATATGGGAGAATTAGGCTTAGCTTTTTCTTAATAAGCCTCCTCTTGATATATATGAATATCTCAAAAATATATTAAGTATATTATCTCCTTCCTAAAAAGGATATAAAGAGATATACTTAACTTATTTAATTAAATCCACCATCTCCTAGGCCCGACCACTTATGGAGTAATTTCGAGGTGTGCTAAATACCAAAATCGCCCCTCATTAATTCAATTTAATTCTCGAATGTCCCCAGCGGCCAAACTGGCATTATAATTAAATTAAATAATTACCAAAATCAACAAGAAAAATAATCGTGCGTATAATAGGCTACGTGAGGGATCACGAGGAAGTATAGGACTCGCGCTAACCGTACGAGAAAATCGGATATCCCTAACTCTGTCCCCGAGCTAGATCATTTTTCGTACGAACCATAACTTATTGCACTAAAGGTCTTGACTGAACTCCCGATCCTAACTCAAATTATGTCTTGAGTCTCCAATTATCAAATGCACTGAATTCTCCCCACGTTTAAGATATGGATTGTCATCCCTAAAACTCTGGGTCATGCGAGAAGCCACCGAACAACCACCAAATCGTCTGAACAAAAGGGATTTAAAACCAGAAGACCAAACAAAGCCAAAACCTTTGTAAAAATGTACTATCGAGGGTTTACTACTTTTAAAAAAGCAGCCAAAAAACTACAGTTGTAGCTATATAGCTCAACTTTTAAAAAAAAAATTCGAGTTTTGAATAAGGAAATCTTTTCATTTTAAAAGAAGCTTCGGCCGTTTCAAAATCTACCTCGAAGCACAAAAGTTTATATGAAGCAAAACCATTTGAAAATCTCATTTGTAAACCATAGATCCCTATCAAGACAAAATAGACGTCTTGTCATCTGCCACCTCCAGGCATCATTGGGTCAACCTATAGGACCACGCTTACCTGAAAAAAGTTTTACAGCAAAATTTCACACCGTGAGCCTAAGCTCAATAGGGAAAGACAATAAAGTTGTAAAACAGGAATTATGCAATCACAAGCATACGGGTTCAACCACAGGAACCAAAGAGGTTTTCCAAACTCAAACCACAAGTTTTCCATCAGGTTAATACGAGCTTTAAAACGATTTTATTTCATAAAACCCCACATTTTCGTCCTCAAAACCATGCATGTTATGTAGTGGGAGCTAACTCAACCACAAGCCAAAAGGTTTTACACCATAAAATCTCAAGTTTTCCCATCACACTACCAAAATAGTTTTTCCTTCACAACCAAGCATTTAAACAATGCAAAACCACATTTTTATAGTTGAAGAAAAATAGTAAGCAAAACAATACCTTTCCACTCGGATCACAAACCAAGGAAGATAAAAATAGTAAGACATAATAAAATAGCATGCTACACTCAGGCCACACCGCCGAGGAGAAGAGGTAAAATAATAATCAAAACATCGTTTCTCTCACAGAATGTACTATCGGGGAAAAGAAGAAAGAGATCCTATGTACCGACTCCGTCACAAGAGGACAGAGGTAGCAACTACAGATTCCTGCCCCTTTATCTAATTCCCATACATCATGGGACCGGTTAGCTAAATGCAAGTTCTATACGAAGCAGGATAACGTAACCACTCAATTTACGGGCTATGACCCCGAGGGAGTTGAGCACCCATCCGTCTCAATTTACGGGAACTAACCCGAAGGACCTGAGTATCTACTCTGCGAGCATTTTTGGACTTTCACCGAGGGCAACTCGTGCCACATGCATGTCATCCCAGTACATCTAAATAATCTTTTAAAAATAGTACTGTAATTCAACTACGAAAATATTTTTTTCAAAACAATACATTATACATGTATATAGATTCATCCATCAACATGGAGATCAAAATAAAATATTTTTTAAATGTTTTTTCCTATTTTCAACAAAACGTTTCAAAACCTGAGATTCAGCCCCGAAGGCGAGCTCCAAACCTCCAAAACATCAAGTGTTGAGATTTTTCACAAATCCACCACTTTTCACCAAAATCCACCGTTTTCAAAAAAACTCTTTGAAAACCATACTGCCACGTGTCATACAATGCTATAAACTAAGAAAAGCTAACAATATGCTTTCTATCAGAAAAATAAGGCTTAAATAGGAAATACGACATTTGATGCATTTCTACACGGTGAAAGTACATGTAATTGCATAAAACACCCTCATAACAGCAGTATATCCAGAATCCTACCTCGTTGGGTCAAAACTCGTCGCCTCAAAAATTGACCCTCGACAAAACAAAATTATGTGTGGATGTATACAAAGCCCCGGCCCCAACATCGAGGATCCATAGTTCGATCGCTAAAAACTGAGCCCCGGGCCTTCAAAATCTAGAGAGAAGGAAGAGAAATGGGAAAGAGAGAGAAACCAGATCTAAAAATTCAAAAAATCCCAAAATATCTCCATGCCTGCTATTTATAGAAAACACCAAAAATTCTCAATTCTGTAGACTGGACCCCCCACTCTAGTCGACTGAAACAGCCTATTGGAAACACGAAAAACATCCACCACCTTGGTTCAGTCGACCGAACACCCTAGTTTAGTCGACTGAACTTGAAAAACTTGGTTCTGTCGACCGGGCTAACCCCTCTAGTCGACCAAACATTAGGGTAGTGTGTTTTTCTGCGTAAGAACTGATTTTCCAACCTTAAGCCAAATCAAACAAGCCTCAACAGAACCTGGACACACGCCAAAGATGTACCTAACACCTTCCGAAGGTTACGAGATAACTCAAACACTTAATCATTCCAAAATGAATTGGGTCGGGGTCTCACAACTCTCCCCCTCTTAAAGGAATTTTGTCCCCAAATTTCAACATTGAAACTCAAGCTAAACAGCAGCCGTAACCATCAATAATCTCATATGCAATCCTAGCAACACAATGCAACAGCAAACATGCTTCCGCAGCTGAAACCCCAAAAATCATGGTCACATAACTGTTACCATGAATACGCATCCTTAAGGAATCAATCTCCGTATAAATTGTTCACACAACAAGTTCCACTAACATCACTGTCATCCAGGAAACATCCGGAACATATCGGATCAAGATACAACTCACACTACCAAACCCCAACACAGAACTCTCGTCAACACAACTCTAGTGACAAACGCAAAGCAAGAGACCAATTCACCACGGTACCTGATCTCAAACATGCTCTATGCTCGAACACAGAGACTATCACAACATGCTTTCTATCAGAAAAACAAGGCTTAAACAGGAAATATGATATTTGATGCATTTCTACCCAGTGAAAGTACATGTAATTGCATAAAAAACCCTCATAACAGCAGTATGTCTAGAATCCTACCTCGTTGGGTCAAAACTTGACGCCTCAAAAATCAAACCTCGACAAAACAAAATTTTGTCTGGATATATACAAAGCCCCCGGCCCCAACATCGAGGATCCAAAGCTCGATCGCTAAAAACTGAGCCCCGGGCCTTCAAAATCTAGAGAGAAGGCAGAGAAACGGGAGAGAGAGAAACCAGATCTGAAATTTCAAAAAATCCCATAATATCTCCATGCCTGCTATTTATAGAAAACACCAAAAATTCTCAGTTCTGTTGACTGGACCCCCCACTCCAGTCGACTGAAACAGCCTATTGGAAACACGAAAAACATCCACCACCTTGGTTCAGTCGACCGAACACCCTAGTTTAGTCGACTGAACTTGAAAAACTTGGTTCTGTCGACCGGGCTAACCCCTCTAGTCGACCAAACATTAGGGTAGTGTGTTTTTCTACGTAAGAACTGTTTTTTCAACCTTAAGCCAAATCAAACAAGTCTCAACGAAACCCGAACACACGCCAAAGATGTACCTAACACCTTTCGAAGGTTACGAGATAACTCAAACACTTAATCATTCCAAAATGAATCGGGTCGGGGTCTCACAACTCTTCCCCTCTTAAAGGAATTTCATCCCCAAATTTTAACATTGAAACTCAAGCTAAAGAGCAGCCGTAACCATCAATAATCTCATATGCAATCTTAGCAACACTATGCAATAGCAAACATGCCTCCGTAGCTGAAACCCCAAAAATCATGGTCACATAACTGATACCATGAATACGCATCCTTAAGGAATCAATCTCCGTACAGATTGTTCACACAATAAGTTCCACTGACATCACTGTCATCCAGGAAACATCCGAAACATATCGGATCAAGATACAACTTACACTACCAAACCCCAACACAGAACTCTCATCAACATAACTTTAGTGACAAACGCAAAGCAAGAGACCAATTCACCACGGTACCTGATCTCAAACATGCTCTATGCTCGAACACAGAGACTATCACTCTCGTCTTCATTGCCACATATTGGCTCAATCACATCTCACCATACTCCCCAAGGACCATCTCCACAAGTCCAAACACACTACGTTAAGCCCTAACATCGGTCACACGAAGTCACACACACTGCACACAAACTTTACTCAAGTCCTGACAATCACCAGATGACCACCGACTTTGATACCACATCATCACCCTACCAATGCCAATATCTCCATTACTGAAGCTGCCATGACACCGATCCATAAGTAACAACACAACACCCAATTCCAGAGAGAAGCTCACCAGAGAGAAGTTCACTTAACTCACCTGGAATACCAAATAACAGATCTCATCAAACCTTTAAACCTTTGCTCTCTACTCAAACTTCCATCACGAACCACAATTCTCACCAAGGAGAAACATCAGGTGATACACCAATGTCCCAGGCAAGATTTCACACAATAGAAAACCAATCCGACATAAAAAACTCACGTAGTCGCCTGACTCCAATGAGTCACTTGGCCAAACATGTCACGCAGATAGGAGATTTCCTAGATATCCAAAACCTAGACAAACCCAACCACATTGTCCGTGCAATTGCACGTCACTACACATCTCAACGTCTTACCATCAGATCACTGATACCAAAACTGCAGACCAATCTCATATCGAACATAGTCGCCATCATCAGACAAAGCAATAAAAGACTATCATCCAACATCAAACCACATACGCCTAACACAAACAGCAAACCTTTGGGTCCACAGAGCAAACTATTCGGGCCCAAGATACCAACCAAGACTTGCATCTTACACTTAGCAATTTCCTCACATCCAGACCTCATCACGGCACTTCCGTTCCCAACCAAACAATCACGTCGGTCCGAACAGGTCACGCCAACCAAGGCTTCTCTAACATCATACTCTCGAAACTACCATCCATACAAACAATAGTTACGCCAAAGCACAACACTTACCACAGTCGGCAATCACTTCTCGACCCTAAGAACTCTGAGAAGTTTCAAGTCCCAAATAGGACCCAAGCCAGACTCACAAAAGTCTACCCAAAAACCCACCATACATGTATCATAGCCGTAGTGTTCCGACAAACCCCTGCTCCGCCAAGAGCTAAAAACACAACCATACGCACACAACAGTCAACGATCCTCAACTGGTCCCTGCAAAAGAACTTTACGTCTCAACATCAACTCCTTTGTCGACAAGAATCATCACAAGCACTCCTGTCTACCAACCGAATGTCACATGGATCACAATCCAAATGGTTCGACCTCCCGTTGAAACCAGGAAGGATTAGTCTAACCATCACCGAATCACAGCGATACAAGTTCCCGAGTCACATCTCTAAGTCTCACACACGGGTACAAACCCACTGAGATTCCACAGTCTCAGAACACAACCAAATCTGAACCAAACAAGAACCTGGCATCTCTATCCAACTGAGATGAAATAACTTACCAGACAGTCGTCTACAAGATAATAATCCACAAGAAAACTGTCTCTCCCCTTCCATCCAAAGGAAAGAAAAGGGCCAACAAGAAATCATGACCCAACCTCAGCGTACTGGGAGTACTCCTTAACACTTAGCCTCTAAGAACTCTGTAAGTCCTAGCTCGAGGCCACATCGACTACAGTCACACAGCTGCTGTCAACCACGATCACGATACTCAGATCATCTGTTACACCAACTCTTAATGCTCAGACCTCATTCACACACGTGAACACCCTCCATCCGTATACCTGGCACAACACATACCATTGTGCCCAAAACCTCACTTCACAAGGTTGCGCCACACAACCTAACTCCTGCTAAGCAAACCACAATCATGTCACAGCCTCGAGCTCACTATCTAAGGCACAGCATCAAACAAAAGGAACCAAATTCTGAGACCTTTCATTTAGAATTACTAATAACTCCCACAACCATGCAGACACCTTCTGCACTTTCGCCCTCAAAGCACACATCGATCACAGGCATCGTACCCTATAATTTCTCACCTATCACCCTAGGCCAGTCTAACCACACGGCCCATTGATGAACCTCATCACTCCACACCTCGCTCCCATAGGTAAACAACATACAATCTCTGAACCTAAGGTGGAACATAAACAACCTCCTGACATCTCATACCCAAGATGCGTCATCTCAGCACTAAGCCAACCACATGAACCTTTCATAGTTCCCAAACGCGATCTCCTAATCACTAGGATATCGACCAAACCACTGACCTGCCTTTCCATAGGAACCTCACAAAACTAATATTCGTCACAGGAGCCCTTATATTCCCATGCAGTCATAACCCGTGCTCTTCCTAGCATAACTGCAACTCATACTAATTCCCATATCCTTGAGCTCACTCACTCGAAACTCAATTTTCAAACCTCAAAAGGTACACAACATCTAAGGTCATCAGACTACTCAGACTACCAACGACATCCTGCTGACCACCATTGATATCTTGACTACCAAAAAACATCTCCAGAACCACACGTTCTGCCATCTCAGCATACGCTTGGCCAAGGATCTCTACGCTCCCATCCACTATGTTTTCGTCTATACTCCGTCCTGAGTTCACGACTCAAGACATAGCATGGCTCACGATGTATCTAATCCATCACACGGCCAGAACTACGTATACCAAGACTCCGAAGGGTTGTTACTATCCTTAATCCAATCACATCAACTAATTTCCTAAGGTCTCCGACACCCCAGCACCTCAACTCACAAGGTCAACCATAACACAACTCTGACATCCACTAGCCTACTCTCA
>JAOTRH010133532.1:0-14149 GCA_034768845.1 Heliamphora exappendiculata | reverse complement strand
GTTGAGACCCTTGGGTTCGGTCGACTGGAGGGCTTGGTCCAGTCGACTGAACTGGTTTTCTTGAGTTCGGTCGACTGAACTAGGAGGTTCGGTCGACTAAACTATGGTGGTTCACGTTTTTCAAGGAGCTTCAGTCGACTGAAGTGGCCTCTTCAGTCAACTGAACTACTTTTTGCCGAGCTTATAAGTATTTCATCCCCTGGAATGTTTGGAGAAAGCTTATTTCTTCCATTCTATCTGCCTTCTCTTTACATATTTGACTTGTTCGAGCCTAGTTTTTGATGATCAGCTTGTGGATCCCTGCTATTCACGTTGCTAGCTTCGTGTTCGGACGATCAGATTCCTGTTTCGACGTGGTTCGAATTTTGAGGCTTTGAGTTTCAACTCGTCGAGGTAGGATTCTAGACCTTACTGCTGTATTAGGGTGCTATATGTAATTGTATACTTTTTCATCGGTAAAAAATGCATGAAATGTCATATTTATGTTTAAATCTTGATTTTTTTTGGGTAAACAGCATATTTTTTGCTTTTCTTGGTTTATTACATCGTATGATATGTGATTTTATGATTTTCAAATGGTGTTATTGAAAATGGTGGAAAATGATGGTTTTTGACAGAAATCTCAACACTTGGTGTTTTGGAGGTTTGGAGCTCGCCTTTGGGGTTGAGTCTCAGTTTTGGAAACGTTTTGCTAAAAATAGAAAAATATATTTTGAAAATATTTTGTTGATCTGCATGTTAATGGATGGATCTATACGCATGTATAATATATATTTGCGAAAAGGCTTTGTAGTTGATGTTACAGTTCGATTTTTAGAAGATTATCTAGATGTACCGGGATGACGGGTATTTAGCACGAGTTGCCCTCGGTGAAAGTCCAGAAACGTGCGCAGTGTAGGTACCTTTGTTATCCTTTGGGGTAGTTCCCGTAAAGAAGGTCGGTTTGGGTGCTCTTTTCCCTCGGGTTGTCACCCGTAAAGTTAGTTTTTACGTCGTGGTTCTCCGTATAGAACTTGTCATTATCTAGCAAGTCTTAAGTGATGCTGGAACTAGGTAATGGGTAGGAGTCTATAGTTGTTATCTTTATCCCCTTGTGATGGAGTCGGTACATAGGATCTTATTCTTCTTTTTTTACGATGGTGCATTCCGTGAGGGAACAATGTTTTTGGTTACTATTTCTTCTTCAACTATAAAATGTGTTTTGCATTGTATAAATGCTTGGTTGTGAAGAAAAAATTGTTTTGGAGGTTTGTGAAAAACTTGAGATTTTATGACGTAAAACTTTTTGGGTTTGTGGTTGAGTACGCTCTTACTATTTATGATTGCATATTTCCTACTTTACAGTTTTATTGTCTGTTTCTATTCGGCTTCGTCTCATGGGATTTTTTGTACAAAACCTTTTTCAGGTGATGATGATATGGATGAGGTGTAGCTTTGGCGGTTCCCGCGGTGGCGGAAGACTTTTATAGTTTTCCTTTTAGGTATGCCTGATCTTGAAGGCAGTTGTTGTACGCCATAAGGTGATATACTGTACTGTATGTTTTTTTATGAGAGATGTATCTTTTTGGGTTTTTCTTTTATTTCAACAGATGATTTTGATGATATAAAACTCTATTTTATTAAAACTAGTATTTGGTGGATTTTCACGTGACTCCAGGTTTTGGGGCGTGACAATTTAGTATTAGAGATCTGAGTTCGAATACCTAAGAGCCATGGAAAAATGGGTTTATCACCTGATGAGGTTGATTGTATATGCTTGTTTGCATGTGTTTAAATGTTGGTTTATAACATGTTAATAGCTTTCTGAGCATGATAAGTGTGTATATGTGGGTATGGAGGTTGAATATCAGGATCGATAAGTCTTGGCTTTGGGCGTTTGGAATAACAGATTTGGAAGCCAAGTTAGAAATGCGTTTGGCCGGCGTATTTTTTAGCAGGGAATCTGAATAGGTTATCCAAATGGACGAGTCTGTCTTATTAGTTCTCCTTAGTATGTGAGATGTGTTTGCATAACCTTACGTGGCTACGTGATAGCATGCTTATGTGCGTTATGTGTTTCTATTACGTAGTAACATGTTGTAGGAAAGTTTATCCTGTTTATATTGCTTCCTATAGAACTATGTTTACGTGGGGAGCCCAGGGACGGGGTCGTGACCGAGGTCGTGTTTATGTTCAAGTTCCAGAGGAAGGAGACGTTCATGCCCCACAGGAACAAGTGGGCGGTGCTGACATTGTCCAGGAGATGCTTGCCACTATACGAGCTATGGAATAAGCGACCAGGGCTAGTGTACGGGTTCCTGAGCCAAGGGCTTCTGTGGCTATGAGAGAGTTTCGGCGATTGGATCCTCCAATCTTTTTTGGGGAGACAGACCCCAAAGTTGCTACTGAGTGGTTGGAAGTGACCACATCGATCTTCGATACTCTGGATATCGAGAAGGATGATTTGCGGGTAAAGTTGGTGGCGTTCTAACTGCGGGAAGATGCTAGAGAGTGGTGAAAGTTTGCCAATACCACTGTGGATGAGACGTAGGCTGCTTTCACGAGAGTCTTCTTGGAGAAGTATTTCCCGAGATCTTTGAGAGATACGTACCGAGAGGAGTTCCTTTCCCTTGTTCAGGGGAATTTGTCCGTGGTCCAGTATGAGGCCAAGTTTGTGAATCTGTCGCGATTCGCACCAGAGTTGGTATCGATAGAGGAGTTGCGCACTCGGAGGTTTGAGAGAGGACTTCGACCTTCTATCAAGGATAGGGTTGTAGCTTTGGATGTAGAGGTGTATATCAAGCTGGTGGAAGCTACTATCCGAGTAGAGAACTCGTTGGTAGACAGCCGCAGGATTAGAGAGAGCGAGAGCCAGCAGGGCAGTGGAGATGCACAGTTCCAGAGGCGCGGGAAAAAATGCCAGAGGTCATCTGGAGCTGGTTCTCATGTTGTCGGATCATATCAACCGCAGTCGTCTGCACCTACACTTTTAGTGGCCTTGACATGAAGGCTAGAGCAGAGAGGGTTGATTTGTTATAGATGCGGACAGTTGAGGCATCGTTTAGTTGAGTGTCCGCAGAAGGGTCAGGCTCAGAGTTCAGCACCCATCCAGTCATAAGCGAGAGACCCACCTATCTGTTTTGGGTGTGGTCAGTCCGGACACTTTCGCAGACATTGTTCCAGAAAGGGGAATGTCCAGTGTGCGACAAGAGCGCCAGCTGCTTCATCTGTACAGAGGCGACAGGCTCTACAGCAGCCTCAGGCTCAGACTTCTAGGTTTGCGAAAGGAGGTGTTTCAGCTCAGTCAGTGAGGCAGCCATCGACTCAGGGTTATGGTGGGCAGACTAGACTGCCACAGGCCAGGGCTTATGTTCTTGCTGATCGCAGTGCTTCCAAAGCACCAGTTGCATCTGATGCTGCCGTTACACCAGCCATGTTCAGAGGTATTTTTCTAATCTTTAGATCATAGGCCAGTGTTCTTATTGACACCGTAGCATCACATTCGTTTATATCATCTGCTTTGGGGTTGGACGTGGATTGTTTGGATGGCACTATGAGCATAGAGACCCCAGTCAGTGGGAATGTGACGTTGAGTCTTGTCTGTAGATCCTGCGTGTTGGAAGTCGCCGGTCGTTGTTTAGAGTTTGACTTTGTTATTCTAGACATGACCACGTTTGATGTCATCCTAGGGATGAACTGGTTGACTACCTATCGTGCCTTTATAGATTGTGAGCGGCGAAGAGTGTCGATCTGTACACCGGAGGGTGATTGCTTTTACTTTGTGGGTGATCGGGATGAGGGCTTGGTGTCTATGCCCGGTGCTTCTCGGGTTCGAGGGGACTTGGGTTCTCTCTTTTCTACGCTCAGGTTGGATGAGCCGGTTGGGGTTCGAGGAGTGTTACCTCATGTGGTGTGCGACACTATCTAGATGTCTTTCTTGAAGATTTATTTAAGTTACCGCAGAGCCGAGATGTGGAGTTCTCTATTGATCTTGTTCCAGGAGCGGCTCCTATCTCTATGCCATCATATCACTTTGCACCTCAAAGACCCATCTATTGATCTTGTTCCAGTACGTCACCGTGGGGAGCTCCAGCTCTTTTTGCAAAGAAGAAAGATGGGTCTTTGAGGTTGTGTATAGACTACAGGAAGTTAAACTAGGTAACAGTAAAGAATAAGTATTCGATGCCGAGGATTAACAACTTGTTTGAATAGTTGAGGGCGTTCCGCTACTTTCGAAGATTGACTTGAGGTTAGGGTATCATCAGCTGAGGATTAGGGACGAGGACATAGCGAAGACCGCCTTTCGGACTCGCTATGGTTACTACGAGTTTCTAGTTATGCCATTCGGTCTGACGAACGCTCCAGCTACATTTATGGGTCTGAGAACCGTATCTTCCACCCTTATTTGGACAGTTTTGTGGTCATGTTCGTGGATGAAATTCTTGTCATTCACCCACGAGAGAGATGCACGATGAGCATCTGCATGTTGTCCTACAGCTTCTGAGAGAACATTGCTTGTATGTAAAGTTCGAGAAGTGTGAGTTCTGGATGACAGAGGTGAGATTCCTTGGGCACGTGGTGTCGAAGGATGGGGTATTAGTGGACTCAACGAAGACTGATGCAGTGACGGATTGGTAGCGACCGATGAATGTTTTTGAGATTCGTAATTTTCTGGGTCTTGCGGGTTATTATTGGCGGTTCGTGAAGGACTTCTCTAGGCTTGCAGCACCGATGACGCGTTGTAGACATCCCAATTTGACCCCACCCAATCTTAGGTGGGTCCAATGATGAAAACAGGTGGAACAAGTTCTTCAGTTCGATCCTTGGGGGGTGATCCAAGCTCGGAATTTGAACCTTAACCATCAAAAACCTTCAAAATCAATAACTTGTTGTCCAAGCAATTCCCAAATATGGCGACCGCCAACTCCATTGTGGCGACCGCCAATAGAACCTTATGGAACCTTTTCCAACATGGCGACCGCCAACTTAAACATGGTGACCGCCAACTTGCATTGCGGCAGCCGCCAACTTCAAATGGCCTGACGTGTCTAAAAACGTGTCAACATCTCATTGGTTGAAAAACTCTATAAATACCGTACATCTGGTACGTTTTTAAGAAGAGAAAATTAGAGAGAGGTTTCGTGAGAGAAATTCCGCCGAGACGTCGAGTAATTTCGAGCCCCGACGCCGAAGCCCTACCGAAATACCGTAAGCCGAGCCTCCGAAATTTTACAACCCTAGCTTGGATCACTACCTAAGGATTAGAGCATCGAGCACATTCCCCAAATTTGAGGATTCCATAACAATCCAGGTATTCCGTTTGGATCCCCGATCCTTCTAGCTCCATCTTCTCTTTTTTGGAGTGATCGGGTTAATTTTTAGGTATTTGTTTCAATTATATTCTTGTTTTGCTTATTAGTTATTATATTTATGTTTAAATTCATGCTTTAACTTATGTAGTTTACTTGTTTTGTTAATTTATTTGCTTACATTTTAAGCTTATTATAAATTGTTAAATCATTAAATAGTGCTAATATTTTTGACAATTACGACTTATCAATATTGTTAATTGTTATAACCCAATACACTTGCATAAAAATGGTTGTAATAGTTAATATTACATCCATTTAAATTCTAGTATTTCATTATTTTTCTTTGTTTCTTCCTTTTACATTAATTTAATGTTATAGCATTTAATTTTTTTTAGTTTAAATTTTATTTCAATACCATTTTATTTCATTTTCTTGTCCCAATTAGTTTAATGCTCTATTTTATTTTCTTCTACTTTAGTGTTTATTTTCTTCTAACATTATTTTAATTTTACTTTCTTTCTAGCACTTTATTTATTAATTTTAAATTTTCTTTATAGCGTTTTTTTCTTTTTCCTTTAAATTTTAATTTTACATTTCATTTAAATACAAATATTTCTCCTTCTTTTTATTTCAATTTAATATTTTTTTGATAACACCAACCTAAAAGTTCTTGTAATATTAACTTAGATGTTACCAAGTGGCCATTGTTTATCTCCAAATGGAAGGTTTTGGGAGTTCAAGCCTTGCTAGGAGTAAGGTGTAGGTGTAATAGGTGTGTGAGTTTAGTAGTTCAAAAATAAAATATTAACTTAAATGTTCTTTACAGTTAATATTTTTTTAATTTCATTTTTTTTCTTTTTCTAGCTTTTATTCTCTTCCTTTTATTAGTATAACTTTCTTTTCTATTATTTTATTTTCTTTTAGTAATATTTTTAATTTCCTTATAAAGTGCCATTTAACATTTTATTTCTTGTAATATTAATATTCTTTTCATGGTATTTTTATTTTATTTTGCTAAAATCAAAAATCACAAATGGCTTTTAAGTTAATTTTTATTTTTAAGTAATTCATCATTTTCTCTTTTAAAATACTCAATTATTATTTTCATTTCTTCTGTTTTCTTCTCTTTTATTCTCTTTTAAAATGTAAAATATTAATAGCTAAATCTTCTTAACTTGTCTTTTATAATATTTTTTTTTTCTTCTATTAACAACAAAAAGCACAAAAAAACATAAAGATATCTTCTCTTATTCTTCTTATTTTCATATTTTATGTAAATAATTAGATTTTATTCTTAATAGTATTTTCTATCATTGTCAAATTTTTTTCTTTTCTTTTAAATTTTTAAATTCTCTTTTGTTACAAAATTCTTATTTTAAATTTCTTTGATAAATAGACTTTCTTTCAATATAGCATTCTTCTCTTTTATGCATTGCTTATTTTACATTTTCTGTTTCTTTATTGATTCATTATGTTAATGTTAACCTAGTTAATTTTGATAATATGCAAGTTTTAGTTTCTTTATTTAGGAGGCATGTTTAGGATAGTTTGATTTTTTCTTTTGTAGCAAATCCATGTTTAAGTAGTTTTGTCAATTTCTAGCATATATTTTTAACTAAATCATGCTAGTTTAGGTTGTTTCAATATTATTGCATATGGGTATGTGTTTCATATATCTTTTAGATAGAAATTGCATGCCATATAATTTAGAAATTTTCTTTTGACACCTATTTATTTTAGAGTGTTATGTACATATTTTATGTATTTTCTATATTTAATTTTGAATGTTCTCTCTTCACCCCCATTTTTTTTATTTGCATGTATTTGAGAAATTCTATTAAAGAACCAATGGTGATTAGTAGAGGCCAATCTTATGGTTGGGCGAACGGGGTGCTTAACACCTTCCCTGATTCGTACCTTAGCCCATGAACCCTCTTTCTCTGGTTAACGTTTTAAAGATCATGATGGCGACTATATGTTCAACAAAATGAATTTTTAAATTTTGATTTTGAAGGTGTTAAAAGATTTTTTTAAACATTCTTTGAATTTCTTATTTTTGAATATTTTTCAAAATGACCCCCAAATTCCAAAGCCACTGTATTTTCTGGCGACTCCGCTGGGGACTGGTTTATAAAATCAAATAAGAGGGCTAGATTTGAAAACATCATTGGTTCTTAATATGTATCTCTCATATGCATTTTCGCATGTATGTGCATTGTCCTTCAAACCCCCTTGCCTGGTCGACCTGATGCCCTGAACGTGAATCTGTTTCGAGAATTATTGGAAAGACGGGCAACCCTTACTGACTGTACGCTATCATAGGTGCAGTAAAAGAGTTTAGGCGTACTGTTTGACCATGCTCTGCATGGGAGGTATATACCGGCTTTATTCAGAAGGTACCCTATTCGATTGACCAAAATCGGTCTTTTACATATAGTAAACTTAGTACTCCCAATTAGGTGATGCTAACCGTAGTAGGATTATGTGTTTGCTTTATTGTATGTTTTGATTACTATTGTTAGGCTTTCTTGTTCAATTTAGGCTAGTTCTTTCTCCGGATCGACCTGGATTTTCTGTTATCCTTTGCTTAGGTTAGCTTTTCTTTCGGATTCTTACCCGAGTTTTGTTTCTCACCACTTTTGATTTCTCTTACAGCCATCATGACCGTGTTTCGTCTTAACTACTAGGGTGGTTTCTCTCTCCTTCGAGAACTTCCCAGGTCGTTAGTTCTCCCCCCCTTGATATAGGCTTGTTTCCTCTAAATCCTCGATATAAGTTCATTTCTTTCAAACTCTTGTAATACCCATGAGAATTATTTTTCTACCGTCATGCTGTCCATTTTTTTTCTTAAAATTTTTAGGTCAAACCAGTCCGGTGAGCATAGCTTTGTTTTCTTGCCAGAGTGCTGTCCGTTTTTAGGCAAACCTTCCCCCTAGATTTTTGTTGATTCCCTTTTTCAGCCATCATAGTGGTTTTTGAGTCATTCTGTTGTTATGCTACCAATATGAGCTCGACAGGGGTATTGTTATAGCTTCTATGGTTATCTGCTCATGATATGTTATTTTGGAAATTTGAGATATTTGCTATCTGCTGACAGAATATTTGCCCGAGAAGTGTCTAATACGGGTCATTTTGCTTTTGGGATCCAGGTTTCTCTGTGGGATTACCATTAAGCTGAGAAAAGTACAGTCAATACGTGTCTGGAAAAGATCAGTGACAGAAAGACTTTGTAGGGTATCTGAATAGTCGACTGAGTCAGCTGAAATGACAGAAAATGAGATGAATCTAGCAGCCCTAATGAGGGCGATTACTGATAAACAGAGAGCAGTAGAGTAAGAAACCAAGGCTCAAGTGCAATGTCAAGCACAGATTCAGGCAATTTAGGCCCGTATCCCTGTTGCAAATGGACAACCAGATGAGACAAACGAGAATGGAGAGGACTTTTGGGATGACAACCAAGTCCCCAATGGACCGCAAGTTATCTCACCAACACCACAGAACCCTCGTCAGGTGATAGTTGAGGAGAAAAAAATTGCGCAGTCTAAAGAATCTGCACTGATTGAGAAGATCGACAGGATGGAAAAGATCCTCAGAATAGCTGAGAGAGTTGACGAATATATGCTCGATGTAGGGGGACTCTGCCTGCTCCCAGATGCAAAATTACCGAAAAAGTTTAAAATACCGGACATGGAAATATTTGTTAGAACCGAAGATCCCAGAATTCATCTCCGAATGTATGTTGGCACCTTGTCGCCAATGGGGATTGATGACCAGTTGAAGGGTCAGCTTTTTCACCGATCTCTTTCTGGGGCAGCCCAGAAATAATTTCTCTCTCTTGATGTAGCTAAAACTAGAACTTGGAAAGACATCGCAACAGTTTTTATCAGCCAGTATAGTTACAATGTCCAACTGGATGTAACTACCCGAGAGCTCGAAACAACCCGATAAGAGAATAAGGAATCTTTTGTTGACTTCCTGATCCGATGGAGGGGTAAGGCCGCTAAGATGACAAACTGACCTTCTGAAAAGAAGCAAGTAAGGATGGTGGTAAAGAACCTGCAGTCTCCGTTAAAGCGTTACTTGATCACGCAACCACTCTCCACATTCGAGCAATTCTTTGACGTCGGGGTCCAGATAGAGGATGCTATCCAGTCTGGGGATATTGAAAAAACTAAGTTGAGCCAAAAACTACCAAGAAGGACCTTCCCTACAACCAACCAAAATAAATTCGCTACTCGCTCGGGCGAGGTAAACCTTTTGAATCCTTCCACTCATCCAACGAACAACCTTTAGCAGTCAAACAATGGCCAACAACAACAAAAGCCGAGAAGGGTCTTTACCCCCTCAATATCTCTTTGTCCACCGCTCTGAATCAACTCATCGAGAAGGGGCTCATCAAGCAATTGGATCCTATGCCTGTTCTTGATCCCCTACCGCCAAGGTTTAATGCTTACCAATACTGCGCCTTCCACCAAGGCCATGAGCACCTAATTGACAAGTGTTTGAGACTCTGGCACGAGATCTAAAATCTCATTAATAACAAGGTGATCACACCACCATCTGTCACCCCAAAACCGAATGTCACTACCAACCTACTACCGAATCATGCCAGGCAGGCTGGGGTAAATTACATGTCTCTAGAGGAATTAGAGGATCCGAGTCATCACATCTGTTCGGTGCACCTACTATGCTGTCATGTTTCAATAACTGAGAATCGGACAGCATACTCGTTCATGATGATTAGAGGCAGTCGAGGCAGTCGAGACAGGATAGAAGAATAGAATAATGATGCCTAGGAATGGTATCGATTGTTAATCCAAGTCTACCAACAAGAGGAGGAGCGCAACGAAGAAAATGACTGGCCATTGGATTACCCGAGTCGACCTTATGGATTTGGTCATGTGCTTGATGGAATCACCCTTCCCCAACTTTTTGAGGAGAAAGTGTACGTCGATAAAATGCAGTCCTATTGGCTGGTAAGGATTGTGTTAAAATCTGATGGGGCCGAGTGGATTAATTTCTGGGCCACTCGGGAACAACGAATGAATTTTATTGAAAAAGACATCTGGGAGGAAATCGATAACACATGGGCTATTGAAGATGACGAGGAAAGAAGGAAACTGGCAACCATTAGTGACTTAAATGATTTGTGGGCGTTTGAAAGCCCTCTGCACGAAGTAAGACATACTGATAATGTGATGTCAGGGTTATGGGATCCCAAAGATGGCGCGGAACACTGAACTAGAATTGAACGACACTTTAAGCCAGCTCAGCTAGAGAAGGGATAACCGAGTGAAAAAGGGAAAGAGACAAAGAAAGAGGAGGAGGATGATGCTGTATTGAGACAGTTGAAAAAGATACAAGCCAACATCAGCATTAGGGGGCTACTGATGGCCTCGCATAAACACAAACAAGTTGTGCTGAAAGTTTTGAATAAATCAAGTGTTCCGATAGAGGCCACCCCGGAGCAATTAATTGGACTGATTTTGCCAACAGTTGAACCAAAATTTATTTCTTTCTCTGATAAGGATTTGCCTGCTGAGGGAAAAAGTCACAACAAGCTGCTTCATATCACCGTCAAGTGCCTAAAAAAATGGGTCCTGGTTACCCTAATTGATAATGGGTTTGCCTTGAACATTTTTCCATTGAGAACAGCCGCTTTCTTAGAGATGAGGGCAGACCAGTTCACTCTATGCAATCAAGGGGTGCGAGCCTATAACAACACAAGAAGGGATGTACTAAGACTGGTGTCATTTGCCGTTTCAGTGGGACCACTGGAAACCTCAGTTGAGTTTCACGTGCTAGATGTGTCGGCCTCCTTCAATCTACTGCTGGGCAGGCCGTGGCTGCATGACCCAAATGTCCAGGCAGTACCGTCTACCCTTGACCAAAAATTGAAATTGATAAAGAACGGAGCAGTCCTGACCATTCATGGAGAGGACAGTATTCACCCTCCGAAAGGAGGAGAAGGCACAACTCTACTAGAAGTTTAGCATACTGAAGATGATGTGTTGCTCAATAATTTTCAGTTCGATGAAGCACAGGCTGTTCAGACGTTGATGAATGAAGAAGAAAGGTATGTCAACCCACGAGCTTTACTGATGATGAGGAAAATGTCCTTCTTCCCGGGCATAGGATTGGGACGTAAACTGCAGGGAATCCTGGAACCCATTCAGGTGTTGCCGACTTCGCACCGTTTTGGTCTTGGGTATGAGCCAATGGAAGACGATCTGGAAGGGCCTAGAAGGGGACGAAAGGCCAATTATTCTGGTATGCTCAATAGATACTTTGTCAAGGAAGGGAAAGATTTCTCGTATTATAGCTTTCTAGAGCCGTGGATCGATGAAGAGACCAATCAAGAGCTGCTGGGGTTGGAGACCTTTTTCAGCCACCAGCTGTCTGATATGGAAGATGAAGAAACAATGAAAAGAGAGAATGAAGAAAAGAAAGTCCGGGAAGAAGACTGGGCCAACAAACTCGATGGTACCGACATACGAATGCTGTTTAATGAAAAGATGGCTCATCTGCAGATAAATGATCAGGATTGCTTCATGATGGGTTTCAGCGCACCAGCAGACTGTACTAAGCTCATCGTCGATGCGGCTATGAAATAAGTGAAGAATTGGACCATCGAGTCTTGTAATGTGTAGGTTGTCTGTCCCGAGTCCAAAATTAAGTTAGAGTCTGTAGTCGAGGGCACATCTGTTGGTGCTCCTCTCCCGGCTTTTACTATCGAGTTTGTAATCCCCTCTATTTTTAATGAAATGAACAAGATTTTTGGTTACTTTGCTTTATTTGATTTATTTCATACGTTTTCTGACGATTTTGAATTCAATGGGGATATTCCCGAAGAAATAAAACTCTTAATAAAAAGAGAAGAAGAAATGCATGCCCAACCAATAATTGAAAAAACTTTGTCAATAAATCTAGGTAATGAAATCAACCCGCAAAATGTTCAAATCGGTTCTTCTTTATCCTTAGTTGAACAAGAACAACTAATAATTTTATTAAAAGAATTCAAAGATGTATTTGCATCGTCTTTCGAGGATATGTCCAGAATTGATCCTGACATTGTCCAGCACCATATCCCCTTATATATTGATGCTAAATCGGGCAAACAAAAATTAAGGCGAATCTGACCAGAATGGGCTCTGAAGATCAAAGAAGAAGTCACCAAGCAAATCAACGCTGGTTTCTTAATGGTAATCGAATATTTAAAATGGGTAGTTAAAATCATACCAGTTTTGAAGAAAGACGGTCGTATCTGAGTTTGCGTAGATTTTTGGGATCTCAACAAGGCTAGCCCAAAAGACAACTTTTTACTATCGCACATCGATGTCTTAGTAGACAGCACCGCAGGGCATGCCTTACCGTCATTTATGGATGGCTTTTCCGGATATAACCAGATTTTAATGGATCATGAGGATAGAGAAAAGATGACGTTCACCACACTTTGGGGGACCTACTATTATCGTGTGATACCATTCGGTCTAAAGAATGCAGGGGCAACCGATCAAAGGGTTGCCACTACTCTACTACATGACATGATACATAAGGAGGTCGAGGTGTACGTGGATGATATGATAGTCAAAATCAAGGATCAGGATGGCCATATCGCAGCGCTGCAAAAGTTTTTTGAAAGAATTCAAAAGTACAAGTTGCGACTCAACCCACAGAAATGTGCCTTCGAAGTCATTGCCGGAAAGATGCTTGGATTTATGATCACTCAACGGGGCATTGAAGTCGATCCTTCAAAGATTTAAGCAATTTTGAAAATGCCTCCTCCGAGGACCGAGCGAGAAGTCAGGGGTTTTCTGGGTAAGATACAGTTTATCAACTGATTCATTGACAACTACCTGTGACATGCTCTTCCGTCTGTTGAAGAAGGGAGTTGAATTTGAATGGGTTCAGAAATGCCTAGACGCCTTTGATGTTATACGATAGTACCTACAAAATCCACCCGTTCTAGCTCCTCCCGAACCTGACAGGCCACTGTTTCTTTACTTGTCAATGACTATTTAGCAATGGGATGCATGCTAGCATAAGAAGGTGAGACTGGAATTGAAAAAGCTGTCTACTACTTAAGTAAGAAGATGGTCGGGTTGAAAATACGATACACGCCGCTGGAAAAGACATGTTAGGCCTTGGTTTGGGCTTCTCGGAAACAAAGGCACTACATGTTATCTTTCAAAGTGAACATCATCTCTCGGATGGACCCGTTAGAGTATCTGTTCGAAAAGTCGGCGTTAACAGGAAGGCTAGCCCGATGGTTGTTGTTATTATCAAAATTTGATCTTCAATAAGTCACCCGAAAGTTAGTCAAGGGCATAGCAGTAGCAGAATTTCTGGCCGACCAACCAATTGAAGGAGGTGAAGACACAGAATTTCAGTTTCCCGACGAACAGCTAATGAAAGTTGGGGATGACAAATGGACTCTATATTTTGATGGCGCATCTATTCAATATGGCTATGGAATAGGAGTGCTTCTTGTCACTCCTGATGAATCACATGTTCTGCTGTCCTTAAAACTCAAATTTGAAGTCACTAACAATCAAGCTGAGTATGAAGCATGTTTAGTGGGATTGGGGGTAGCCTTAGAACTAGGGGCAAGAAAATTGGAAGTCATTGGAGACTTAGCACTGGTAGTTTCGCATGCAAGAGGAGAATAGAAGGTCAGAAATTTAACCTTAATTCTCTACCATCAAGAGATGGAGAAGCTGATACCGTGCTTTGAATCAGTAATCTTTACCCATGTGCCGAGACTGCAGAAGAAGTTTGCCGATGCACTGGCCACCCTAGCATCCATGATTGACATACCACCCGGAGTGTGGATGAGACCTCTGATAATAGAGCAGAAA
>JAOTRH010133521.1:0-14150 GCA_034768845.1 Heliamphora exappendiculata | reverse complement strand
CTGTAGAGCATTCAGGGCCTTCTTGTGTGGGCATTCGCCCACCCTGTGCGGTCCGCTGCACAGGAAACATGAAGGGACTCCCTTGTTTCTCGGATCTCTGTTATGGTCTTTCCCTTTGAATCGATTGTTGTTCTTCTAACCATTGTTTGATGCCTGACTGTTGTTTCCCCCATTCTTGGGTTTGTTGTGACCCTGTGGCTTGCCTTCTCCCCCACTTTTGCTAGAAAAACCCTTCTCTTTGTGTTTCGGGGACTAACTGACATAATCCACCAGACGTTCAGCAGTTGTCTAAGCACTAGCCAAATCTTGGACTCGTAATCTGTTGAGTTCAAATCATGCCCAGGGCTTCAAACATTCCATGAAAAAGAACAACTTGTCCTTCTCTGACATATCCTAAATATCTAGCATGAGAGCAGCGAACTGCTTGACATACACCTGGACAGTACCCGTGTGCTTCAAATCACGTAAAGCGCGTAGGGCATTGTATTCCACATTCTCGGGAAAAAACTGGGTCTTGAGCTCCTACTTGAGTTGTTCCCAGGTATCAATAACACAGAGATCCCGTTGTATCTCATCGTGTTTAGATCGCCACCACAGCTTGGCGTCCCCTGTCAAATACATCGTAGTTATCGTCACCTTCTAATTATTTTCAGACTTCAGTGCCCGAAAATACTGCTCCATGTCAAAAAGAAAAATTTTCAATTCTTTAGCATCTTGAGCACTACCATAGGTACGCAACTCGGGAACACGCGTGCGAGGTGCTTCAGACATAGCTACCATCGCTCGTCCCAGACTAGGACCTTCACGTACGTCACCAGTTCCACCGGCTGCGACGAGACGTGTCAACACGTTAACACGGTTGTTGTTGTCCTCCATGTCACGCCGAAGAGTAGTTAGTTTTTCTCTAAGGCCGTTGACATCCTCAGTTTGAGTAGAAGTGCCATCAGCAGCACCTACTTCGAGTGCCCGAAGGCGTTCCTCCAGTTGAAAGGAAACTCCAGCAAATCCCTCGACACGGCGCTCCAAGGCATCGAGTCGTTGTCCACGGTTGTTGTTGTCCTCCATGTCACGCCGAAGAGTAGTTAGTTTTTCTCTAAGGCCGTTGACATCCTCAGTTTGAGTAGAAGTGCCATCAGCAGCACCTACTTCGAGTGCCCGAAGGCGTTCCTCCAGTTGAAAGGAAACTCCAGCAAATCCCTCGACACGGCGCTCCAAGGCATCGAGTCGTTGTCCTTGGTTAACCATCTTGCAGCTTGTCTTTGCAACACAATATCGGTTGTGTGAATTCCCGCGAGTCCACGCGTCTCGACATGGCTCTGATATCAACTGTCATGGGGCGAGGCCTGAGTCACAGCCATGCTCGGCCTACCACGTGTGGCGCTTGCCGGGTCTCGTTGGGTAAGCCCGCCAAACTCAATTAACCTTCAGACGAAGGCTTATAGTAACAGAAAACTAAACGAAAGCAACGGAAAGAGAAATTACAAGCAACAGTACACGAGCATTCAAATGCAATAAAACGAGCTTTTATTAATCATTAAATGAAGATTACAAAGCTAGGTCGTTGCACAACAGATCAACAGTGCAAGGCCTAGACGTGGGCAATCTCAATGTCGGATAGGAAGGCAAGTTCAAGTATTGACCCCTCCCTATAATAGCATTTCGGACCATCTTCATTCTGGCAGGAAGAAACATCAAAATGTTTGAGGAGTCATAATGGTCCAAATTAAATAAAAATAAAAATAATTAAATTATGAGCTTTACATGGAAAAATAGCTCATAAATCTTAGAATAAAAAGGCCCACATGATGTGCGGCAAATTATTGTCCTATCACTAAGAAAACAGAAAAAAATTGAAAAGTGGCACCATGTGCGTACCGGCTAGGGCGTGCTGCGCATGGGCGCTTGCTGGCTAGGGCGCTTAGGCGTGCGGCGCTGGGGAGCGCACATGGGCATTGGAGCGCTACGCATGGGCGTGTGCGCGCTGAGGCGTGCTGGATGCGCTACGCATGGGCGTGTGCACGCTGGGCTGTCTTGAAGCATCACTGGCTTTTGTGTATTTCTTGGTGACTCCCTCATTTCTTGTAAAAGTAAAAAATAGTCCGTCATTACTCGTTCTACTGCTGAAGCTAAATACTGTGCCATGGTCATGTTACTGCCGAGATTATTTGGCTCCGTTGGCTCCTCTCTGATTTTGGTGTCTGTCTCTCTTCTACTTCTCTTTACTATGATAATAAGAGTGCGATCCAGATAGCTCATAACTCTATCTTTCATGAACGTACGAAGCATATAGAGATTAATCGTTACTTTGTTCGTCAGCATCTTCAGCTTGGTACTATTGATCTGCCATTCGTCTCTTTGTTATTACAGCTTACCGATTTTTTCATCAAGACTCGCACTTCAGCTCGTTTTTGGTTCCTGCTTGATAATGAGTTTGAGGGGGGTTGTGAGAATATATTATTGGAGATATGTTCCTATTATTGAGATTGTCAGAATATACTATCATTATTATTGATATTTTTTCATTATTGTGATTTAGTTTCCTAGTTAGCCTATTACCATTATTAAGATTTCTATAGCCTATACATTTGATATATTCTTTCATTGTAAATCAAGCCTTTTGGCTCAAGATGCAATAATAATAGTCTTTACTTTGTTAGCTTTCAATATCACCCTCGACTTAGATCTTCGACTCGAGTTCTTTCCATAATATGATATCTAATTTGTCCCGTCTTAGTAATTGTGTTTCTCCTTCTTCTCCTATTACTGTTCACACTACAAATGGTTCACCCATGCACGTTGTCTCTATTGGCTCGGTTGCTCCTTCTACTCCTCTTTATCTATTCTTAATGTCTTCTATTTATCACAATTATCTATTAGTTTATTGTATTTTGGTTTTGATGTTTTTTTACTTCATCTGGTTGTGTTGTTCAGGAACGGACATCCAAGAAGCAGATTAAATCGGGCATAGAACTAGTGATCTATACATTTTGGAGAGTTTACACATTCTGGTGGCTTCCTCTGTTGCAATGTCATCTTTTTTTTCTCGATCAGCAATCTTCTCCCTTTTACATTTGACATTCTCGGTTGGGATATTTATCTAGTGAGTGTCAAAAACATTTAATTCAATATGATAGATTACGCAAGGTGCCAGTTAGTGATATTTTTGAGTGCAGTGGATATAAACTTGAAAAAATGTCAGTTTTACCTTTTAATAAAACACATCTATTTCTACCTCTTATTTCTCTATTGTTCATACAGATAAGTGGGGTCCTTCCCCAATTGCCACCAAGGGTGACTCCCCAATTGCCACCAAGGGTGACTCCATTTATTGTGTATTTTTTATTAATGACTATAGCCGGTTTTGCTGGTCTATCTTATGTCTTCCGAATCTGATTTGTTTTGTATTTGCTGCATTTTTCACTTAATAGTTCAAACACAATTTTCCACCATTATAAAAAAATATTCGTCTGGATTTGGGTGGGGAGTATTTCTTAACTAAATTTACCGATTTTTTAGCTTCTTTTGATACAATACATCAATCCTCATGTTTTGATACCCAAGCACATAATAGTAGAGCTGAAAGAAAATATCGGAATATCCTAGACACAGCTTGATCTCTCCTTCCATCATTTTCTGTTACGGCTATATTCTGGGATGAAGATGTTCTTACAACAGTGTATCTTCTCAACCGTATGTCCTCTCTACTCCTTTCTGGTATCTCTCCTTATGAGAAACTTTTCGGTCATGCTCCTAGTTATTCCTTGTCGCGTGTCTTTAGCTCCGTCTGTTTTGTTCTTTTTCCCAAACACGGCAGAACAAACTCAGTGTTCGTTCTGTTCTATATGTCTTCTTAGCGTATGACCTTCAACAAAAATGGTGTCAGTGTTACGGTCCTCTTTTAAAACGAATGTATGTCTCGCATCATGGTGTGTTTCTCGAGCCTCTCCTAATTTGATCTTCCTCCCAAGTATGCCCCTGTCTCCAAATACGAGTTAGTGCTTCTAGATCCATTTCTTCTCGATGTGCCTTCTGAGGAGTTTACCTCTACATTTGATGTCCATCAGCTCCCCCCATCCCATCCCTTTCCGCCTTTGTCTTTCCTGTTAGTTTACTCTCATCATCTGGTTGCTCCTCCTCCCCAATTACCCACCAACTTTGATCTTGCTCCTACTACTCCTCTGAAGTTCAATCCTCCTAAACGTTGATATCCTTTGCGCACTCGTACCTTGCCAGTAAGACTTGGTTTCTTGCATACTTGTTTCTCTCTTTCCTATCGTGCTTTTTTTACTTCTATTCATGCTTTTTTTAGGCTCAATCTTATAAGGAAGTATGTACTGATACTAATCGACTTAATGCAGTGTCTGATGAATTAACTGCTCTTCGAAAAAACTGGTACTTGAGAGTTTGTTCCATTGCGTGCAGGTAAAAATCCCATTGGGTGTAAGTGGGTGTACAAAATTAAAACTCACTCAGATGGTTCTTTGGAGCTTTATAAAGCTTGCCTGGTTGCCAATGGCCTTTTTTAAGAATATGGCATTGATTATGAGGAAACATTTTCCCTTGTGGCTAAAATGACTACCGTTCCTACTCTTATCTCTCTTGCTGCCGTTTGTCATTGGTCTCCCTTTCAACTGGATGTAAGGAATACCTTTCTCAATGGCCATCTTAATGAAAAAGTTTATATGCATCTCCCTTTGAGTCTATCTCATCCCTCAGGGTCGGTTTGTTGTCTCCATCGTGCCCTTTTACGATCTCAAGCAATCTCTCATGCCCGATATGACCGTTTCCAGTCTATTGTTACCCAAATTGGTTTTCATCCTAACACCCATGATTCGGCCCACTTTATTCGTTTACTGTTACCCAGATTGGCTTTCACACCCATAATTCAGCCCTATTTATCCGTCATACATCTACTACTATTATTGTCTTGCTCTATATATGGATGACGCGATCATTACTAGTTCTGACTCTTGCCACCATCTCTGACGTCAAACAATATCTCTTTTGGGAGTTTGAGATGAAAGATTTGGACCCTCTTCATTATTTTCTTGATATTGAGGTGACTTCTTCCCCTAAAGATTATTTTCTCTTGTAAACTAAGTATGCTCATGAGATTATTTACATTCTCAACTCACAGATGATAAAATTGTTGACACTCCCATTGAGTTGCATGCTAAGTTCTTTTCCATTGATGGTGTGCCACATAAGGATCCTTCACTTTATCAAGAGTTGGTTGGGTGTTTTATTTATCTCGTCATGACCCACCCTGGCATAGCTTATGTTGTTCATGTTGTTAGTCAGTTAGTCTCGGCTCCTTGCTCTACCCACTGGACAGCTTTACTCCATATCATTCGTTATATCCAGCACACTATCTTTCAGAGTTTGTTATTATCCTCTACATTTTCATTAACTCTTTAAGGGTATGCGGATGCGGATGCAGATTGGGCTAGTAATGTTTCTGATCGCAAGTCCACTACTGGTTTTTGTGTCTTCCTCGGTGGCTCTTATTTCCAAGAAGAGTAAGAAACAGTCCATAGTTGCCTGTTTCACTGTTGAGGCTAAATTTCGAGCGGTAGCCCATGCCATAGCTAACTGGCTTCGATGGCTTCTCTCTAATTTGGGTGTCTCATTTACCTCTCCTACTTCTCTAAACTGTGACAATAAGAGTGCCATCCAGATTGCCCATAATTTTGTATTTCATGAGTGTACAAAATATATTAAAATTAATTGCCACTTAGTTCGTCACCATCTTCAGTTGGGTACTATTTGTGTACCGTTTGTTTCATCCACTTTGCAGCTTACCGATTTTTTCACGAATACTCACACTACGGCTCACTTTCAGTATCTGCTAAACAAAACTGTCGCTGCTCTGTGAGCTTGCATCAGGAGTTTGAAGGGGGGGTGAGGGTGTATTTTATTATTATTTTAGTTCTAGCTAAGGGGTAGTTTAGTCCTCTTATATTATTAGGATTTTTTGGTTTCTTTATATATGTTGTGTGTGTGTGTGTGCGCGCGCATGTGTGTGTGTCATGTAATCTATTATTAGTTGTAGGCTTTTGGTTAATATGCAATAATATCATTATTTCTTCCCTTTGTTATCACTTTCATCTCCCATTGTTTTGCCTTAATTTCAATATAAAAAAATGAAAGAAAATAATACAAACACATCAACCAACCATAGATTTGCTTCCTAGTAACACCGACATACCATAGAGATTTCTTTTATTTATAAGTTGTGCTTATTCATTTTCAACATACATTCAATATAGGAGAAAAAATTTATTGTCCGATAAGTAACTGAAATTGAAATATCATGTTCATCCAAGAGATAGAGCCAAGGCTGGAAATCTCATGCTCTCATAGATGATACGGTTCGTTAAGAACAATGAATTCTCACTGTTATTTCTTTTACTTCTTGCATAATAAATAAAAGCTTGGGTAGAAGTAGAACAAATTTGAGCAAAATTCGTTTAACATAAATTTATATATTCAATTCGTATATAGTAGATTCGCTGTGAGTACAAATCCCTATGCCACACCCCTAATGTCAAAGGCCATGTTTTCACCACTGCCCAGAAGGATTTTTGATAAGTAATGAATGGGAAATTTGAATATATATAAATTTTTATTAACTTGTGATTTATCATATTGTACAGAAGGATCAACATTTCATTTCAGTGGTTTGTTTTGGTCATCTTGAAAATGGAAACGTTTCGAAAACATGAGAGAAATGAAGAAAAAAATTGAAACAAAAAGGAACAATTGGAAACATGAACTAAAATATATTTCTATATGTTCCTAAATCTAACAAATCAACAATTGAATATATTTAAGAGTTATGTATTCATTTAGCTTTAGTAGACTACAAGAAAACTACATTATAAAAGGAACAATGTTAATACTAAAAACTAAAAATAGTCTAAATAATGTCAACTATTTTATTATTACATAAAACCATCCATATATGTTTCATATTTGGCAATATATAACTCACTCCTAAAATGGGATGATCTCCCTCCTCTACCTGATCTACCAACTCTGTCATCAATGATTGTTAGGTCTTGAAACTGCCAGGTTGCCAACAACTCAACCTTCAAGAGATGCATCAAAGTGATGGGGGAATGCCACAAACCCTCAATTCTGATTCTCTTCGAAACTAAGACAGCCTTCTCTGGAGCCTCTAGTTTTTTTAACAACATTGACTTCTCAACTTACTCCATCTCAAACCCAATAGGCAGATCTGGTAGCAACTGGATCCTGTGGGATCCTACTCAAGTCATGGTTTGTTCCTAATGAAATCAAGGAAAAATGTATCCATGTGACTATCCATAAACCCAATTATGAAGACTGGACCTTATCTGTGGCTTATGCTAGCCCGAACTCGAGCAACAGAGAGATGTTCTGGATGGACACAAGCGACAAAGCTAGGCACATCAGCCACCCATGGCTGTTGGCAGGAGAGTTCAACAAATTTGCTGAACCATCTGAACGTAAGGCTCACATTTGAGGTACCTCTAACCCTAAGCGCCCCCGTCTTTTGAATCATATGAATTGTTATAATCTACATGACCTTGTGTTGGCCCCAAATTAAATTGGACAAATAATAGAGGGTCTTGCTAACATTATGGAACACCTCATTTGAGCTCTTTGTAATTGTCTGTGGAATGTTGCTTACTCTAACACTATGGTCCGAAATCTCCCTAGGGTTTATTCTAACCATTGCCCTTTGCTTATTCATGTTAATGGGCTTCACAGACCAAACCCCTTCAATTCCCCCTTTTGGTCAAAATTTAAGGCATTCAAAAAGCCCAAAGTTTGAACTATTCACACAACCTTCTCTTCTTGGGAAAAAAGCTCATTTCAGACTACAACTAATACACGACTTGATAGCACATTAGCAAGCAAAAAAAGTCATAACATGCTTACATTTTTCTTTTCTCAAAGTGTCTAAGGTCTTAGATCTTTCGTGCAGCTCTAGTTGAAAAGCCCATGTGATACCCCATCCCATATCGGTGGGAGATGAAAAGTTAATCTGGTATATAAAAAAACTTGTGGACTACTACTAATAACTTGGGCTTAAGCATTTTGGACCGCATTGCTATATTTTTTATTCAAGTTATTGGACCAGTAGTTCATTTGGGGCGTTACAAATGGTATTAGAGCCAACCCTGATTTTCATGTAGGGCTCCGTGGTGGTGTGGATGGAGGAGTAGAGGCTCCGAAGAGGGGTAGAGGCCATGAGGTTATATACTTTATATACGCTTATGAGCTACTCTATGTCCACTAATGGATTGCTATCCACATCCCAACCAGAGAAAAAACTTAGTCCACACGACGAGGGCATCGCGTCTTTGAGTGGGGAATATTGTGATACCCCATCCCACATCGATGGGAGATAGAAAGTTAATCTGGTATATAAAGAAACTTGTGAACTACTACTAATAACTTGAGCTTAAACATTTTGGACCGCATTATTAGGCTCTTTATTCAAATGATTGGGCTAGTAGTTCACTTGGGTCATTACAGCCCAACCCACACAACCCTTTAAAACCCAGGTGTTAAGGAAAGAAAAAACTTAGCCTTGTAAACCACACAGAGGGACCACTCAATGGGTAATGTAGGACAATCTAAGACACCCTTGGTCCACAGTAGCCGGATACTCGGCACGCTGGGGAGAGAGCAACCTAGCTTTAATACCAAGTTGAAAAACATAGCCTATACAACTCCTTAAAATCCAGGTGTTAAGAAAAGGAGAAACTGAACCTTATAAACCACACAGAGGGGCCTCTCAATGGACCGTGTAAGACAATTCAAGACACCCCTTGAACTATAGTAGCCAGATACTCGGCACGCTGAGATGAGAGCAACCCAGCTCTGAGACCAAGTTGAAAAGCCCAACTCACACAACTCCTTAAAACTCAGGTGTTAAGGAAAAGAGAAACTGAACCTTATAAACTACACAGAATGACCTCTCAATTGACGATATGGGACAATCTAAGACACCTTTTGGACCACAACAACCGAATACTCGGCACACTGAGAAAAGAGCAACCCAGCTCTTATTCTAAGTTAAAAAGCCTAACCTACACAACTCCTTAAAATTCAGGTGTTAAGGAAAAAAAAAACTGAGCTTTATAAACCACACAGAAGGGGCTCTCAATGGGTGACGTGGGACAATCCAAGAGCTTTAGCTTTGGCATCTCTAATAGTTTTGAATACCTTGATGATGGCAATTGAAATCCACCTATATTAGCTTCAATCTAACTGCATTCTAGAGATTTGAAGGCCTTACCCGTCATTACTTGAAAACTTCTCACTAAATCCAAGCCGCAAGGTTTATCATCATCCCTTGGATATGGGAAATTTGGAAGAAGCTGAGAGGACATTTAAACTGCAATATTCCTTTACACAGTTTCTCAACTTGAGCCTTACATTCAGACTTAGACAGAATTTATACTGGAAACAACAAAGCCACCTCCGCTAAACTAGACCCATCTCCTCTTTTCATCCCCAACGTCCTAGCATTTGGTTGAGAACTGTAACATTCTTCACATTATTACTGCTGGTGGGTTGTGAATTACACTCAGTCGGAATCGCCTCACAATGCGTCTCCGAAATTGCATTCCTTTCATTCTTTTCTGACGGTCTAAGTTATAACACATTATCTACTTAGTTCATTATCAATTAAAAGCACAGGCCACTGCTTTGATCACCAATTGTTGTTGTCAACATGTTCAAGAATGTGCACTCATCCTCATCAAAATTTTGACCAATTCTTTTATGAGAAGATAGAAATTAAGCTTTGATATAAGCATTACACAAAACGCAGACAACACGCCGTGATGATGATCAGATTGACCCAGACTGTTCCCCCCAAGATCTTGAAATCTGGCTACTGGAATTAAACCACCAGTTTCAACCAGACAAAGAGGGGCTATAAATGAGTGTTTGATGGGTGAATTTTATACTAGTAGTAGAAAGAAAAATGGAAAACAAAAACACCGCATTCGAAACCATTTTGTATGGTTATGAATGAAGCCGGCTCACAACTTATAACCATTTTGTAGTTTTATGTTTTTAAAATTTCTGTATTTTCACTTTCTTCTCATCCATTCACCAACTGCATAGTTATATGGCATATAGAAACTGCCCAAAAAACTTCTCCAGCTTAAGCATTGTACACTTATGGCGTGTGTGCCCCAAAATCTAGTAATTAATAAAAACAAACACTTCGAACTAATGAAAAAGCCGCAATTAGATGAAATTCTCTAGTGTGATCAGCAGAAACTCAGTTTGCAAATACTAATCGGAATAAATGTCAAATTGAATATTAAGCTCTAGGGTTAACATCACCACTTCCATTAAAAAAAGGACAAAATAACTTGAAAATGCCATGAGCACGGAAGTCATTAAACTCAACTCAGGGATGATCAACCAAACTTCACAGGTGTACGGATAAATGTGTATGTAGAATTGAACTTACGCTCAGGAGTGGAAGGTAAAGGAAGTTCAAGAGGATTGGAACCGCCATGGTAGTCCTTGAGCGACAGAGTCTTCCGCTGAAGACTTTCTTCTTCCACATGTTATATTTATACAATGCCTTTTTGGAGATTGTTCCCTTTGGTAAGAGGGAGTTGGGATTGGGTGATTTGGCGAAAACGAAGGCAAAATTGATATCTTATCGTTGGCTCCCATGGATAATTGCTTACTTTATTTTGTTTATTTTTTTAATAATTTCTTTATTATTTAATTAAATTATTATATTTTTTAACCTTTTTTTTTTTACTGAAACAAGTCAATAAAATAAAAAAAATTAATCAAAATATCAAAAAAAAATCAAAAAAACTAAAATAATCTAATGAGTTACTTATTTTCGTCTTCATTAAACTTTTTTCATTTCTTGATTAAATTTATTATTTTTTTAATTCTTTTTACATAAATAATTGGAGAAAATAAACAACATTATATAAGAATAAGTAAAATATTTAAACATTAGCCCAAACAAGACCGTCTTAACAGTACAGAAATGATTTATAGGCCAAGTATATGGTATCATAATAATTATTAATTTATAAATTATAATTAAAATTTTAAATAAAAATCATAAAAAATTATTATAATTATAAAACTTATGACATATTTGATAACCGTTGTAGGTTGAGTGCGATTAAGTATGAGGTGAGGTAAAATTGATAATGAGATAGAATTATGAATAAAGTGGGGTTAACTTTTTTTGTATTTGATTTGGATAGAATTAAATGATAAATTATAAAAACTCATATTTTATTGGGATGGGATTAAATAATATGAGATTAAATTAAATTTATGAATTTTTAATACTGTCCTTATGGCGTTTGAATAATTGACTTGTGCAATTAAAGTTATGTTTGGATTTTTTTTGTGGTGAAAATTTTTGATTTACTCATTTTTTTAATAATTTTTATATTTTTTTTGAATAGCATTATTTTTACATAATTTTTATTTGTTTCATTTTTTATTAACTTATTTAAAATTTGTCTTTTAACCATTTTTTAATTTCATTATTTTAAAATATTTATCGTATTAAATAAATAATAAAATAAAATTTTCTCATTTCTAATAAATAAATTAATATTTTTTATACCCAAACTCCATTTACGTTTTACTAGAGATGGCAATGGGGCGTGACGGGACCGGGAATTAGTTTCTCCATTCCCGTCCCCTATTTGAACGGGACGGGAACAAAAAAAATATCGAGAAAGTAGCAGGAACGGGAATATTTTGAGTATAATTTTTTATGTTTAAATAGTAATATTAATAAAATTATAAATAATATAATAAATAAATAATAATAATTGATGAATTAATATAATTAAATATACAAAATATAAAAAATGAGAAAGAAAAATTAGAGATAAGTATAATATTTTAATATTTTGAATTTATTATATTTATAAAATATATATTTTATATGTATATTAATATTTAAAAATTATTTATTTTATACAATTAAGGGTAAAAAAAATAAGACAGAAAGTACAAATAGTATTTTACCCTATTTGTTATTGGAACGGAAAAAATCCTAGAAAATAAGGCGAGAACATGGGACGGAAGATGGAGGACGGGGGCGGGGCGGGGGAATGCCATCCCTACGTTTTACTGGTTTTTACCTTCCCTCTTTTCCTATTTTCCATAAATGAGCAAAGACCATCTTTCCCATTCCAAGCAAAACCATCGGTCCATCGCCCTTGAGATTTCTGTGCGTTCACCGCTGCCGTCCATCGCGCCTGTTCATCGCCGCTTCCACTGCCACCGTTCATCGATCCACCGCCGCCATTCATTACCGTTGTTCACCACGCCGTTCACCGTCGCTTTCACCGCCTCCGTTCACCACGGCGTACACTGATCTACTCTTGTGTAGCCGTGATTTATTTTTTGGGTTGTGTTTGCTTGTTGTGAAGAAAAGGGTAATTGTTGCCTCATGCCGGTTGGAATTCTTGTAAGAAGGATATAATGGGAAAGCTAATCCAGACCCTCTGGACTAGCAATAACACCTTGGGCTCGTTATTGATACAACGGTCCTGAATGGGATTGAGAGACCCAACGGACTCTCAAACGGATCATCAAAACAGCTCCCAGACACAGTTATTTATTTATTTAGCTTATAAGTCTCGTTTGGCTTATAAGTCAATTTATTTAACTTATTTAATTATTCAAACGAGTTTATTTAATTTATTTTTTTATTTTTTTATTTTTAACTTATTTAATTATTCAAATTATATAATTTATTTTTTAACTTATAAATTAAATAAATAAATAAACAAACTATCCAAACATAACATTAGCAATCCAGTCCCCGAGCTAAAACGCTAAACAAATTTGCCCTTATAGTTTTAAATAGTGAAATATGTGTTTTCAATTTAGTATAAAAATTTACAAGAACAAAATCAGAGAAATTAGTGATTGGGCACGCCATGCATGTGTGAATTAAGTATGTCAATATTAAAATAAATGAAAAAAATAAAATATAAAATAATAGAAGAAAATATTTAAATAGCATTCTTGTCTAACACAAAGTCATACAACTTCAAAAAAAAACCACACTTCCCTTAATATAATAACATAATTTGTTTTCACTCTCTTTTGCACAAAAGCACTTATGTTTTTTTATTTTTAACATGTGAATTTATAAGATTTTAACATATGAATTTATAAGATTATCTTTTAATACAATCCGTTTTTACAAAAAGATGTTTTTTGTAAATTTACGTGCTAAGAAATATAGGTCCCGTTTGAGAAGACATAACTTATGACTTATTTAGTTTATAAGTTAAAAAATAAGTCACGTCGTTTAAGTAACTAAATAAATCAAAATAAAAAAATAAGTAAATAAACAAATAAGTTAAATAAGCCAAATAAACTCGTTTAGGTAACAAAATAAGTCAAATAAACTGATTTATAAACTAAATAAATGAGTCAATATCACCAAAATGACCTGACTTATTTGTATTTTAACTTATTTACTAATAAGTCAATAAGTCAATCACCCAAACATGGCCATAAAATAAAGTGAATTTATATAAAAATAGAATGTGTGACTTATTTTTCAAAAATTATAAATACAGATATTTAAATATTTTTTATTTTTTATTGAATTATAAATTAACAACTAAAAATAATTTATAATAAATATCCCATTAAAAAATAAATTTATATATTTGAACTTACATCTTAATTACTTGTTCAATTCGTCATAAAGTTGAGAGTTAATAAAACTATAAAAGTGATTTTTTTTTAAAATGAATTCTCTATTACCTTTTTTCTCCCCAAATCAAATGTGGCTACAAATTATTATTTAGTTATTTTTTTGGCCATTGATTTAAAGTTGACTTAGAATTTATTTGGTATCTTTTTACTTAAAATTTTAAAAAGTCATAAAGTCTTATTTTATAATTAAAAGGTTTATATTTTTAAAATTTACTAGTTAAAATCTATCAAATAATATTTATATTTAATATAAAATTATTTAAAAATAAATTTTTAAAATTTATAATAATTTTAAGTAAATATTTTTTACCTTTTTACTTAATGTCATTTTAAATTTTTAATTTAAAAATCACTTATATTCCAATTAAATGAATATTTTAACTTTGGGTAACTTACATTGAACC
>JAOTRH010133510.1:0-14150 GCA_034768845.1 Heliamphora exappendiculata | reverse complement strand
TATTTTTCTTTCCTTTTCTTTTATCAACCACAAAAAGCACAAAATCATAAAAATATATTTTATGCTAGTTAATGTTCTTATTTTCTAATTTTCATCTTTTATAAAAATAGTTAGGTTTCTTTTTTTATTAGTTTGAAATTATTTTCTAAACCCTTTTTTATCTTGGCTTAATCAAATTTTTGTAAGTTTTCTTTTATTTCTTTCTTCTTCAAATTAAAACTTCAAATATTTGCTTGTTAATACAAGATGTTTGTTATTTAATTTTATTATTTTGGTTAGTTTTTAACATTAGACTTTTTACACACTTCTTACAATTTTTAGGTAATAATATGCGTATTGTACTTATTGTGTAGTTCATTTTTGTGCAATCCATATTTAGATAATTTTGACAACTTTAGCATATTTTTCTGTTACTCAAAGCATGTTAGTATTAGGTTGTTTAAACAATATTGCATGTAGGTATGTGTTTCATGTATCTTTTTAGTTAGAAGTTGTAAGCCATAGGGTTTAGGATTTTTCTTTTGACACTTATTTGTTTTGGAGTGTTATGTTCGTATGTTATGTATTTTTTTATTTAATTTTGGGTGTTCATTCTTTGCCACTATTTTCTTTAGTTGCATGCATTTAAAAAATTCTGTTAAAAAATCAATGATGATTAATAGAGACTAATCTTATGGTTGGGCGAACGGGTGCCTAACACATTTCTCGATTCGTACCTTAGTCCCTAAACCCTCTTTCTCTGGTTAACGTTTTAAAGATCAGTAGCCAATTTTGTTTTTCTTAGTTTTTTTTCTCAAATACTAAGTGGCGACTCTATTTTCAATAAAAAAGAGTTTTCAAATTTTGATTTTTAAGATGTTAAAATATTTTTCAAAATATCTTTTGAATTTTCTTATTTTTAACCCATAAATCCCAATGTCACAGTATTTTCTGCCAACTCCACTGGGGACTGGTTTACAAAATCAAATAAGATGGTTAAACTTGAACACATCATTGGTTCTTAATAAAATTTCTTATTTGCATTTTTGTATGCATATGCATTGTTCTTCACCCCCTGCCTGGTCAACCTGATGCTCTGAACGTTAATCTGTTTCGAGAATTGTTGGGAAGACAGGCAACCCTTACTAACTGTACGCTACCATAGGTACAGTAAAAGAGTTCGGGCGTACTGTTTGACCATGTCCTGCACCACTCCAAGCATGGGAGGTATATACCCGGCTCTATTCAGAAGGTTTCCTGCTCAAATTGACCAAAATTGGCCTTTTGCATATAGTAAACTTAGAACCCCCCAATTAGGTGTTGCTAACCCTAATAGGATTATGTGTTTTTCTTTATTGTATATTTTGATTGTATATTGTTAGGATTGTTTGTTTGGATTAGGCTAGTTCTTTCCCCAGATTTGGCTTGAATTTTCTGTTATCCTTTGATTAGATCAGTTTTCTGCCTTCATGTTCTTACCTAGGTTTCATCCTTAACCCTGATCAATTTCTCACGCTGTAGTTTTCTTTCCGGGGTCATGCCCGTGTTTTAGTTCTAACACCTCTAGGATAGTTTCTCTCTCCTCCAGGTTCTTCCCGATTTGTTAGTTTCTCGTTGTTGTTGTATTAGGCTTCTTTTCGGGGTCATGCCTGTGTTTCGTTTTGGACCTTTAAAGATAATTTTCCCTCTATTTGAGTTCTTTTTGGGTTGCTAATTCTATACCCCATTTTTTACTAGGCTTGCTTTCTTCAAACCCCATTCTTTCGACCTATGTGAGAAAAGTTCTATTTTTCTACCATTGTGCTGCCAGTTTTTCCTTAGGATCATAGGTCGAACCAGTCTCTTGAGGGTTAGAATAATCTTCTTATCGGAACGCCACCCGCATAACATAAAACCTTTCCTCTAGAACTTGGTTGATCTATCCCCTTTGGTTCTCATTCGAGGTCTTCAGATGTTTAGTCGTTATGCTAGTGGTATGGGCCTGACAGGGGCATTATTTCAGTTTTAGCTATTTTGGGTATCTAGGATATTTGCTATCTGTAGTCTGAATTCTTTCAAAAAATGCCTGAGACTGGCTATTCTGCTTACACAATCTAGGTTCTTATGTGGGTCACCATTGTTCCGGGAAGAGTACAGTCGACACGAGTTTGGGTAAGATCAGAATCAGGAAAACTTTGCATAGTTTTTGAATCAACAGATATGACAGAGAACGAAATTAATCTGACAGTCCTGATGAGGGCTATTATTGAGATACAGCGGGCTGTAGAATAGCAAACCCAGGCCCAAGTACAGTGCCAAGCATAGAGCCGGGCAATTCAGGCCCCCTATTCCCGTCATGAATGGGCAACTAGATGACGCAAATGAGAATGCCAAGGACTTTTAGGATGACAATCAAGTCCTCGATGGACCACAAGTTGTTCCACCACCACTATGGAATCCTCGATAGGTGATAGTAGAGGAAGAAAATATCGCTCAGTCCAAAGAGTCTGCATTAGTCGAGAAAATTAACTGGATGGAGAAGGTCCTTAGAAAGGCAAAAAGAATCGAAGAATATATGCTAGATATTGGAGGGTTATGTTTATTCCCCGACGCTAAGTACCAGAAAATTTTAAAATGCCTAACACGGAAAAGTTTGATGGAACTGGAGATCCCAGAATTCATCTCCGAATGTATGTCGGTACCCTGTCGCCAATGGAAATTGATGACCAGCTGAAAGCCCAGCTCTTCCACCGATCTCTTTCTGGGGCAACCCAAAAATGGTTCCTCTCCCTTGATGTAGCAAAGACCAGAACTTGGGAGGACATAGCTACGGCGTTCGTCAGCCAATACAGTTATAATGTCCAGTTAGATATAGTAACTCGGGAGTTAGAAACCACTCGCCAAGAAAATAGGGAGCCTTTTGTCGATTTCTTGATCCGCTGGAGGGGAAAGGCTGCAAAAATGACGAATTGGCCCTCCGAGAAAGAGCAAGTCAGGATCGTAGTGAAGAATCTTCAGCCTCCCCTGAAACGCTATCTGATCACACAACCTCTTTCCACATTTGAGCAATTGTTTCATGCCGGAGTTCAAATAGAGGATGCAATCTAGTCTGGGGACATTAAAAAAGTCGAGCCGAGCCAGAAACCACCAAGAAAGACATTCCCTACAACCAACTAGAATCAATCCACTGCTCGCTCGGGCGAGGTGAACCTTTTAAATCCTTTCACCCATTCAACGAATAACCTTCAGCAGTCAGACAATGGCCAACAGCAACAAAAGCCGAGGAGGGTCTTCACCCCCTCAATATTTCTTTATCCACTGCCTTGAATCGACTCGTTGAGAAGGGGCTCATCAAGCCATTGGACCCCATGCCTGTTCTTGATCCGCTTCCTCCAAGATACAATGCCTCCCAATATTGTACCTTTCATCAAGGCCATGGGTACCTAACAGACAAGTGCATGAGACTTCGTCATGAGATCCAAAATCTCATTGACAACAAAGTGATTCCTCCTCCATCAGCCACCCTAAAGCCGAACGTCACAACCAACCCACTTCCAAATTATGCCAGGAAGGCTGGGGTAAATTACATGTCTTTAGGAGAATCGGAGGACCCGAACCAACACATCTGCTCAGCACACCTACCCCCCATCATGTTCCAATAACTGAGAACCAAACAGTATGCTCATTCATGATGATTAGAGGCAATCGTGACAGGATGGTAGAATTGAATGATGATGCCTGAGAATGGTATCGATCGATGATCCAAACCCACCAACAAGAGGAGGAGCGCAATGAAGAGGATGACTGGCCATTGGATTACCCGAATCGACCTTATGGGTTCGATCATGTACTTGATGGAATCACCCTTATGCCACTTTTTGAGGAAGAAGTACACATTGACGACATGCAATCCTATTGGCTGGTCAGGGTTGTGTTGAAATCCGATAGGACTGAATGGACTGATTTTTGGGCCGCTCGTGAACAACAAGTGAATTTTATTGAAGAGAACATCTGGAAAGAAATCAATAACACATGGGCTATTGAAGATGACAAGGAAAGAAGGGAAAGGGCAGCCATTAGTGATTTAAATGACTTGTGGGCGTTCGAAAGCCCTCTGCACATAAACGAAGTAAGATAGACTGATAATGTGATGCCAGGGTTATGGGATCCCGAAGACGGCGTGGAACACCTAATTAGAAGTGGACGACATTTTAAGCCAACTCAGCTAGAGAAGGGACAGCCAAGTGAATAAGGGAAAGAGACAGCAAGAGGAGGAAGATGATGCTATATTGAGACAGTTGAAAAAGATGCAAGCCAACATCAGCATTTCGGGGCTACTGATGGCCTCGCACAAACACAGGCAAGCCGTGCTGAAAGTTTTGAATAAAGCCAGCATTCCGATAGAGGCCACCCCAGAGCAATTGATTGGACTAGTTCTGTCGACAGTTGAACCAAAAGTCATTTCTTTCTCTGATAAGGATTTGCCCACTGAAGAAAAAAGTCACAACAAGCTGCTTCACATCACCGTCAAGTGCCTAGAAAAATAGGTCCCAGTGACCCTTATTGATAATGGATCTACTTTGAACGTCTGCCCGTTTAGAACAGCCGTCTACTTAGGGATAAGGCCATACCAGATCACTCCCTACAATCAAGGAGTACGAGCCTATGACAATATAAGAAGGGATCTGCTAGGATTGGTGTCATTTTTCATCTCAGTAGAGCCTCTGGAAACCTCAGTTGAGTTTTACGTTCTAGATGTGTCGGCCTCCTTCAATATATTGCTGGACAGGCCGTGGATGCATGACCCAAATGTCCAAGCAGTACCATCTCCCTTCACCAAAAACTGAAGTTAATAAAGAATGGGGCAGTTTTGACCATTCATGGAGAGAACAGTATTCACCCTCCGAAAGGAGGAGAGAGCATAACTCTGCTAGAAGTCCAACATAGTGAAAATGACGTGTTGCTCAATGGTTTTCAGTTTGATGAAGAACAGACTGTTCAGACGCTGATGAATGAGGAAGAAAGGTATGTTATCCCACGAGCTTTAACAATGATGAGGAAAATATCCTTCTTCCTCAATATGGGATTGGGACGTAAACTGCAAGAAATCCCAAAACCCATTCAGGTATTGCCAACTTCACACCATTTTGGTCTTGGGTATGAGCCAACGGAAGAAGATCTGGAAGGGCCTAGAAGGGGGCGAAAGGCCAATTATTCAGGGACACTCAATGGATACTTCGTCAAAGAAGGGGAGGATTTTCCGTATTGTGGTTTTTTGGAGCCATGGATCGACGAAGAGACAAGTTAAAAGCTTCCTGGGTTGGAGATCTTTTTCAGCCACCAGTTGTCCGACACAAAGGAGGAAGAAACAATGGAAGCTTTAGAAAGAAGATTGGGCTGACATACTCGACGGTACCGACCTGGGAATGCTGCTCAACGAAAGATGACTCAGCTACATATAACTGAATCGAACTGTTTCATGATGGGCTTTAGCGCACCGGCAGATTGCACCAAGCTCATCGTCGACGTGGCCACAAAGGAAGTAAAGAATTGGTCCATTGAGCCTTCTAATGTGCAGGTCGTCTATCATGAGTCCAAGTTTGAGTTGGAGTCTGTAATTGAGGGCACGTCTGTTGGTGCCCCTCTTCCTACTTTTACCATCAAGTTTGTAATTCCCACTTTTCTTGATGAAAAAAATGAGATTTTCGGTTACTCTGCTTTGTTCGATTTATTTCATACGCTTTCTGAAAATTTTGAATTCGACGGGGATATCCCCGAAGAAATAAAGCTTTTAATAAAGAGAGAAAAAAAAAAGCGTACCCAACCAATAATTGAAGAAACTTTGTCAATAAATTTGGGTAATAAAAATAATCCGCAAAATGTTCAAATTGGTTCTTCTTTATCTATAGTTGAACAAGAATAATTAATAACTTTATTAAAAGAATTCAAAGATGTGTTTGCATGGTCTTACAAAGATATGCCTGGAATTGATCATGATATTGTTCAGCACCATATCCCTTGTACCCTGATGCTAAACCGGTCAAACAAAAGTTAAGACAAATTCGGCCAGAATGGGCTCTGAAGATCAAAGAAGAGGTTGCTAAACAGATCAACGCTAGATTTCTAATGGTAACTGAATATCCAAAATGAGTAGCCAATATCGTGCCGATTTTAAACAAGGACGGTCGTATCCGAGTTTGCGTAGATTTTTGGGACCTCAATAAGGCCAGCTCGAAGGACGTTTTTTCGTTACCGCACATCGGCGTCCTAGTAGACAGTACAGCGGGACATGTCTTGTTGTCATTCATGGATGGCTTCTCCGGGTACAACCAGATTCTGATGGATCCTGAAGACAGAGAAAAGACGACATTCACCATGCCTTGGGGCACCTATTGTTAACGTGTTATGCCATTTGGCTTGAAGAATGCAGGGGCAACCTATCAAATGGATGCCACTGCTCTACTGCATGACATGATACATAAGGAGGTCGAGGTATACGTGGACGATATGATAATCAAATCCAAGGATTGGGATTGACACATCACACCGCTGCAAAAAATCTTTGAAAGAATTCAAAAGTACAAGATGCGACTCACCACAAAAATGTGCCTTCGGAGTCACTACCAGAAAGATGCTTAGATTTATGATCACTCAACGAGGTATTAAAGTCGATCCTTCAAAGATTAAAATTTTTTTGAAAACACCTCCTCCGAGGACTGAGCGAGAAGTTAGGGGTTTTCTGAGTAAGATACAGTTTATTAGCCGATTCATTGCAAAGCTGACAACTACCTGCGAGCCGCTCTTCCGTCTGCTGAAAAAAGGGGTTGAATTTAAATGGGATAAAAAATGCCAAGATGCCTTCAATGCTGTGCGACAGTACCTACAAAACCCTCCTGTTTTACCTCCTCCCGAACCTGACAGGCCACTAATCCTTTACTTGTAAGTAACCGATTCAGCAATGGGATGCATGCTGGCACAAGAAGGTGAAACCAGAATCGAAAAGGCCTTCTACTACTTAAGCAAAAAAATGATCGGGTCAGAAATATGGTACACGCCGCTGGAGAAGACGTGTTGGGCCTTGGTTTGGGCTTCCCAAAAACTGAGGCACTACATGCTGTCTTTTACAGTGAATATCATCTCCTGGATGGTCCCGTTGAAGTACCTATTTGAAAAGCCGGTACTAACAAGAACGTTGACCTGATGGTTGCTGCTATTATCCGAGTTTGATCTCCAATATGTCACCCAGAAGTCAGTCAAAGGCACAGCAATGGCAGAATTTCTGGCTGACCAGCAGTGGCAGAATTTTTGGCCGACCACCCGGAAGGGGATGAAGACACAAAATTCTAGTTTTTCGACGAACAGCTAATGAAGGATGGGGATGACAAGTGGTTTCTATATTTTGATGGCGCATCCAATCAGTATGGTTATGGAATAGGAGTCATCCTCGTCACTCTCGACGAATCACACGTTCCGCTGTCCCTAAAGCTCAACTTTGAAGTCACCAACAATTAGGCCGAGTATGAAGCATGTTTGGCCGGATTGGAGGTAGCCCTCGAACTAGGGGCAAGGAAACTGGAAATCATTGGAGACTCAGCACTGGTAGTTTCGCAAGAAAGAGGAGAATGGAAGGTCAGGGGCTTAACCTTAATTCTCTATCATCAAGAACTAGAAAAGCTAATACGGTGCTTCGAATCCGTGATCTTCACCCATGTGCCGAGACTGCAGAATAAATTCGCCGATGCACTAGCCACCCTAGCATCCATGATTGACATACCACCCGGAGTGTGGATGAGACCTCTGATAATAGTGCAGAAAAGAAAGCCAGCATACGAGACGACAGCTGCTATTAAAGAAAGCACTGACGGCCTTCCATGGTACTTTGACATTCAAAACTTCATAGAAAAAGGAGAATATCCCAAGTTTGCGAGCAAAAAGGACAAAAGGGAAATACGACAACTATCTATGCAGTTTGTCATTTGTGGTGGAAGACTGTACAAACGAGGACATTCTGGAGTTAACAAGCTATGCGTCAACCATGAAGAAGGTCAAGAACTGATGAAAGAAATCCACGTAGGAGTTTGTGGGTTACACATGAGTGGAAATATGTTAGCCAAGAAGATTCTACGACAAGGATACTTTTGGATGATGATGAAAACGGATTGTATACAGTTCTGCGGAGGTGTCATAAGTGTTAGATTCATGCAAACCTCATGCACATTCCCTCATCTCAGCTGTATAACCTAACACCACCATGGCCGTTCTTAGTATGGGGCATTGACGTGATTGGCAGAATAACACCGAAGGCATTCAATGGACACGAGTTTATCTTAATGGCTATTGACTATTTCACCAAGTGGGTGGAAGTAGCTTCCTACTCAGTACTGAAGGCTTCTCATCTTGCCAAGTTCATCGAGAAAAATATCATTTATCGATACGAAGTTCCCCACGAGGTCATCTTGGATAACGGCTCACATTTCCAATGAGAGGTTCTAGAACTTTTCGAGGAATACCGGATAGTGGCTCATAAATCCTCACCATATCGACCGCAAACCAATAGGGTAGTAGAGGCAGCAAACAAGAACATTAAGAAAATTTTGCAAAAGACAATCAACTCACACAAAGATTGGCCAGAACATCTACCATTTGTACTCTAAGGATACCGAACGTCAATTCGAACTTCAACAGGAACAACGCCATACTCTCTAGTGTATGGGATGGAGGCCGTGCTGCCCATTGAGGTGGAAATCCCTTCACTAAGGGTAGTAGCTGAGTCCAATATCTCAGAAGCAGAATGGCAAAGGAATCGGATGGAAGAGTTGCTCTTGTTTGATGAAGGAGACTGCAAACCCTATTCCATATACAAGGTTACCAGAGGAGGATAGCTCGAGCATTCAATAAAAGGGTCAAGACACGGGATCTTAGAGAAGGAGATCTGGTCCTTAAGAAATTAGAGCTCCTATTTTCGACCCGAGGGGCAAATTCAAACCAAATTGGTCCGGACCGTTTCTCACCAAAACCATCATGACCGGTGGTGCAGTCATTATCGTGGACTTAGATGGCAATGCGTTCTCCACTCCCGTTAACCTCGATCAACTCAAAAAATATTATTCCTAAGGTAAAAATAAGATAAAAATAAAAGCTCGCTGAGTTGAAAATCGAAAAGGCAACTCAGGAAAAAGTTAGAGCGGCCCGCAAGGCCGAAAACCCGAAAGGGCGACCTTAGCAGAAATTAGGACATAACAAAAGGAGAGTGTCAACACCCGAGCAAAAACCAAGCCCAAACTACGTTAAGGCCTGATTCCACCTTTTGGGATACGTAGGCAGTTTCTTTAAGAAGTCCGGCCACTTTCTTTGTTTTTAACCATCTTTGAATCTGAGTAAGACCAATGCAAATTAATTTTTAGATTTTAATAATAAAGACATTCAAGCTTTGGATAAATTCGAACCATCTTAAACACAAAGTGGGAGTTTTTCATTACTTTAGGCAAGACTACAAAGTTCTTAAATAAAGGGAGGACACACAAGTCCCAAACTCTACAAACAAACAAAGAAGGCTGTGAAATTTGTCAAAACAAAGCAGAGATCCTCAAACTCTTCTCCTTTTCGCTGCTTGTTTTCCCTCTTCTCTATCTTTCTTTTTCCTATCTTGTGTCAATCATGTCTTGTATTCAGCAGAAAGATCAGGGCACTGCAACTCGTGCACCTCCATCAATGAGCAAGATGGCTAGGCATCCCGATACTGTGCTAGAAAAGGAGCCGACAGGGCAGAGGAAAACAAACGACCTTGAATACTGGGAAATACGATCTGACTTCGCCCGAATTGCCACATGATCTTATGAGGGTAGTAAAAAGTAGTCTGACACAGACCAATACACAGCACACCAGGATGATCCATAGTGGTCAGAGTCATAGCAGGAATTCGCCACCAAGGGCACTGCCTGGTAATATCTGAACCAGTCAGAGAGGAAAAATATTGTCGCCAAGATGCCTCAGTGTCACATATCTGATACCGTGGACGGTAAAGGAAAGCAGCGCATTGTGTCTATCAGTAGGAGGCTTCTGTATAAGGTTCACCTTCTCCATCAGCCAGATCTGTAGCAAGAGTTAGAATAGTAAGGGAAAGACTTTGTAGTGTAAATAGAGAACTTGATACAAAGGAAGATATTAAGATCACCTGGAGAAGTAAAGGGCTACCAACAAAAGTGGTGGTTTTGCCACGTTGAATAGCGTCCAAGCCCAGCAGTGTCTCAGCCAAAACCAGAGACACGAAGTCTTTCCCCATCAACATTTGGCCAGCAATGTCAACCAGGCAACAACTAACCCGCCCATTAGGGGAGAAAAGGAGATACTGGGCAATAAGGCAGAAGCAAAGTGCATAACGGCACCGTAGCTGAAAGTCTAGATCATTGAGGTCACCAGTAGGATGAAACCTCTCAATAATCCATGGAATGTCGAGACAGTCATCCGAGGTCAGACGAGAAGCCTCCATCTTAGGCGGACCGCGAAGTTTCATCACCTGCTGCCGAGCAGAGAGAAAGGGAGTGGGAACGACAACGAAACTCTGCGAAGCCATGTCCAAGTTGGCAGCAAATCCTCCACAGTGGGGCAGAGTTCTTAAAAACCAAATCGAAAGACATGAGACTGAGGATCCCACAGTTGTGCAGTAGCTGCTAGTAAAGGTCTGTTAATCTTCACAATCCACAATGAGAAAAGGGCGTTAAGCCCAAAGGGGGCAAAGTTCAAATTTTTGATAGAGGGAATTCCTCAATCCATGAAGAAAGGGGGTTAGCCATCTGAGTCCGAGCAACAGCAAATGGGGCCTCCAGGGCTATATTTATAAGGTAAAAAAGGGCAAAAAATTGAAATTTTGGCAAAAAGGACGATAAATGTGGCGACCGCCAGCTTGGAAACGGCGATCGCCAACTCCAAAAAGCACAGTACAGTGACATCAGCCCTTTAACCAGGTGACCGCCATGTTTAAACAAGCGACCGCCAGGTTAACATTTGTGGAAAGTGGTGACCGCCATGTTGAATTATGGCGACCGCCATGTTGGAACATGGCTAGTGCAGGTCAGTTTGCAGTTTGTGTGATCCGTATTAGTTGTGACATCTGAGATAGTTTGAGCAGCAGACAAGGGAAAATCATGCAACATGTGAAATGACACAAAGGCCCCCAAAATGCGTCAAAAAGTAACAGAATGTAACAAAGCAAAAAAACTAGGGCACCCGGGCTCAATAAACAACAAAATGGGGCACGTAGGCCCATGAGTGTATCAAATTGGGGTACGCAGGCCCATGAGTGTATCAAACTGGGGCACACAGGCCCATCAAAATAAATGTATCAAATAGTAAATAAAGCTGGGGAAGGGGAAAGCTCTCTCTCTCAAGAATGCTTGGGGCGAACTCGGCGGAAAGAGGGGTTAGCCTCCTCTAAGCTGTCGTTCTCGAAGAGTCTGTCGAAGTCATCGCCATCGTCACTACTATAAGAGGAGACAACTCTGGATCGGCTCTGAGCAGATGAAGAAGGCCCTCTGGAATGAGCCCGAGAAGACGCCTGGGAACCACGGCCTCTAATCGGGACTGGGGCCGGGGCTAGAGCAGGTGGCGGCATCACACCGGTGGCCGGAGATGGAGGCTGCCAAAAGAAAAACAAGACTCGGAGTAGAATAAAGACAAGAAAATGCAAAAAAAATTGAAACACATAATCTACTCACGGCAGCTACTGGTATGAAAGCAATGCCGGCTGCCCGCATCGAGGCATCTATCTGCCGGACCAGTACTCTCAAACCGGTAACCAAGCCTGATCGACCTGTAGAAGAGAACAGTTCTAGAATAAACTAGACAGGTAAAGAAAGAACAAGTGACTAAGAGAAAGGTAGAAGACAAACCTGGCCGACGTCAGCCCTAAACTACGATTCCGACAGAAAAGGAACCGGCAGAGAGAAGGGGAAGCTGTATACCACAGTCTGGACGTCCCATAGCAACTTTAGGCCCCTCCCTCCAGCAGCATCCCTAGCAGTAGCCGCAGCCCCAACACCTCCAGCAGCAGCATCAGCATCGGCAACCCCCGGTGCTTGCCTCCTGCCACCCGGGTCGGGTCCTAATGGACCTAGTAGATGGGCTCGGGCCTAAGCAGTATAGTCCCCCTCCACCACCAGTAGCTCAGTAGCCGGAGTCCCCACCAGCTCGAGAAGAAGATTGACCCGGCTCAAACGCTCAGTCCGGCGCATACAGGTCGGAGGAACCACTGGGATTCAGAAGTGATCCTGGTCGAGTGACTAGAGAACCACCCGCTCTCCTAGATAGTACTCTCGTCCAAATGGACCCTCCAATAGGATCTTCCTGGGAGTGATATCCCGACTGCGCATCAAATCACCACCGGCCCGATCCTCTACCCCCCTCTAGACATCCCAGTGGACCTACAACAGTTCAAGATACAATGCAATGCAAAGAACAGTAAAATATATAGTATGTTGAACAATGTGCAGTAATTAGTGCCCAGTGCAGTACAGTACAGTGCAGTAAACAGAATGCAAAACAGTGCGATGGAGTACAATAAATAGCGCAATAAGCAGTATAATACAGTAAGCTGTGTATTGAATGGTAAAGACACCTGGTCAAGGGTCAGGCGGTCTAAAGACACCCGAAAACGGTCAAGATTGTTCCCTCTAGCTTTCTTCCCCTCCAGTCCACGGGACCACCGGACTGCACGGGGAATAACCAGAAGGTCTGCCGTAGAGTTCGTCGGACATGAAGCCCGAGGAACTCGTCGGTCGTTGGTCCTCCTCATGACCCTTAAACTGACTCGTCGGTACTCCTCATGACCATAAACTAACTCGTCGATCCTCCTCATGACCCTAAACTGACTCATTAGTCATCCTCATGACCCTTAAACTGACTCGTCGGTCCTCCTCACGACCTTAAACTGACTTGACCTTAAACTGACTCGACCTTAAACTGACTCGTCGGTCCTCCTCACGACCTTAAACTGACTTGTCGGTCCTCCTCAGGACCTTAAACTGACTCGTCAATCCTCCTCATGACCCTAAACTGACTCGTCGGTTCTCCTCACGACCTTAAACTGATTCGTTGGTCGTCCTCATGACCTAAAACTGGTTGATCCTTTTCTTGATCTATGTTATGACATCAGAACCCTCTTGCATTATATTTGTACTACGATGTAAATGTCTGCATCATGTTAGCATTTATTTATGTTAGCATCCACATCATATTTCTTATCATTGCATCTCGCATTTTGCCCCATGAACTACGTTCTGGTCTGATCCCTAGCAAAGAGGTACATAGGCAGCTCAATAAAAATTCGAGTACGACCAACATCATATGCATGCTTTTATATTCGTGGCCTAAGATTGACGGCTCGGTCAAATGATTGTTGTCTCTGGATCTTTGACATAACCTGCTTCACGCACTGCTATGCAAGTTATATCAAAGAGGGGCAACTGTAGACACCCCGATTTGACCCCGCCTAATCTTAGACGAATCCGATGATGAAAATAGAGGGATTAGCGCCTCTGTACGATCCTCGAGAAGTGATCCAAGCTCGGTATTTCAACTCAGAACCTTCAAACCAATAAATTTTGATGAACCATCAAAACTTGCTGCCCAAGTAAGGCGACCGCCAACTTGCATTTTGGCGCCCGCCATAGAACTTTGTAGAAACCCTAACCCAAAGTGGCAACTGCCATCTTCCATCATGGCGACCGCCCACTTCTATTGTGGCGACTGCCAAAGAATTTCGTGGAACCTTTCAAAAACATGGCGACCGCCAACTTTCATTATAGCGACCGCCAACTCCAAATGGCTTGGCGTGTTCCAAAACGTGGCAATATTTCATTAGTTGAAGAATTCTATAAATACCGCACCCCGGCGTACGTTTTCAGTACGAATTTTGAGTGAGAGAGACTCTGCCGATACATCGAGCGATCCGGAGCTCTGACGCCGAAGTCCTGCTAAAATACTGAGTCCTGAACCTCAAATACCTACATTGAAGCCTACATTGCTTGGATCACTGCTCGAGGATTGACATGCCGAGGCACATTCCACAACTTGAGTATTCCCCAGCAATGTAGGTACCCCGTTCAGATCCCCGATCTTTCAAAACTCCACTTTCTCTCTTTGGAGTGATCGGGTTAGAATTCAATTTCAAATCACATATTTCTTTTTATTACATT
>JAOTRH010133499.1:0-14151 GCA_034768845.1 Heliamphora exappendiculata | reverse complement strand
ATCTGAAAAGTAAATTTTTTTTATCAAAAGATTAAATTTTTTACTAAAGACCAAAATAAATAATATAAAATTTGACTTATTGGTTTATATTAGCTTATTGTTGTCCTTTGTGGACTTATTATATATTTATATCAAAAAAATTTTACCTTTTCGACTCGCCTCGGTGAGAGGAAACAATAAAAATGATTCACTAAAGACAAAAGACAAATAAATAAAATAAACATATAAGTAATTATCCTAATCAAATACCATGAGAATGTTTCTAAATCTTCTTTTTAAAAAGAAACACACGCCATTAATAAGGTCTCCATTTGGATTCACTTTTCAAAAACACGCCCATAAATTTCTAGGGTTAAATATGAGAAGGTTATAAAATCTATTACCAAATGAGTAATTCTCAAAATTGAAAAAGAAAAAAAAAAGAGAGAGAAAACATGAGGAAATGAACCCTAATTTACCAAAATCAATTATAACGTACTCGTATATATGTCAACTCATAAAACGCATAGGCGGCAGATTTGTTAACCGTGATCACCGGTGGAGTTCGCGGAGTTCGCATGTTGGTAGAAGAATTCTCCTCCACCTCCACTATCTCCGCCACTATCGAGGCTTCTCTCCCACTCTGAACATAAGATAAATACTATCAAATCATTCCGTTAGTGCTTATACATACTATCGTCCAAAATTTGGTGGTTACAACAAATTTTGAAGCCCTCACTTTTCAATTCTAAAATTGTACAAATTTTATAATCAGTTTTTTCATTTAAAAATAATTGCATTCCGCACAAAATTATAAGATTAAAGACGTAAAAAGATTACAAACAACACGTCTCTCGGCAGTTACAAACCTTTCCTCTGTGTCTCTACAACTTTTAGAGAGAGAAAGTAGGGGAGGGGAAGACTTACCGATTCACCGGGAACGGCCATGTTAATGACTATCTTCGTGGTGCAGTTGAGGTTGCTGGATTCGGAAACCTTTTCGCATTTTTCGAGTTTTGATTTGGACAGGATTTGAGTGGCGGAGGCGGAGTAGAGAGCGAGATGATGAGAGAGAAAGTGAGAGAAGATGATGAACAGTGTCATCATCTTTATCAGCGTGAGAAGTCTCATTTGTTTGAATCTCTGATTTTGATTCTTAACGGTGAAACCGCATATATGCGAGAGAGAGAGAGAGAGAGAGAGAGAGAGAGAGAGAAGAGAGAGGAGTTTGGGCGGGATGTGTAACTGATTAAAACGGTTCGGTTTTTACAAGGATGGTCCCTCCAATTTGATGCATTTCAATTTATTACCCCATGTTACAATTCTCCAATTCTTTTTCCAATTTTTTTTTTTTTGCAAAGCAATTTCAAAGAATTTTTAAAAAATGCGTCAGTTTACTTTGGAAATGAAAAGTCACATTATAAAACGTGCTCAGCAATTTTTTATGTTTGTTTGCAACTTTGAAAATGATATAACTTTTAAAAGTTTTAGTTATTTTTTTAACAAAAGATGAATTATTTGGAATAATTTTTTATAATAATTTTTTTACGAATATGCTTATACTTTTTATTTTTTGAAAATAGTTAATTTTTTCAATTGAGGTATTAAAATTAATTTTTTCTTAAAAAAAATTAGAGTGCTTGAAATGCATATAGGATTTTTTCTTTGAAAATTTTTTTTAAAAAAAGTTAACGATTTTTTAAAAATACCAAATAGTATAACTTAAAAACTAATTTCCTAAAAAACAATTAGTATTTTAGAGAAGTTGGCATAGTATTGGTAGTAATAGTTGTTGTTATGGTAATGGTTGCAGCGGTGGTAGTGGTATTGGTGGTGATAACAGCGATGGTAAAATAATAATGGTATTGGTGGTGATAACAGCGATGGTAAAATAATATACGTGACGCGATAGTGAGATGGTATAAGTGGTGGTGGTAATTATGGTAAATTATAAGAAAATGAATTTATAGGGACAAAAATATTTTGGCGAATGTAATATCGTTACTAAAAGTATGTAATTTTATGATAAGAATATGAGTTGTCACTAAAAATTTTAAGTCATGACATTTTGTGATAATATATTATTTGTCATATAATTTTTGTCACTAAATGTGGCAAAAAATAAATTTTGTGCCAAAAGAATTTAGTGACAATAACTCTAGCGACAATAAAAAAGTTGTGTTTAAAAAGTGATTATTAGTGACGACCGTATTGACTTGTCACTAAATCTTATTAGATCAATCTTTTATTATAATATATATTATTGTTACAAAATATATCATTGTGTTTTTGTGATAATTTTTTATTTGTCACGTTAACACTAAATGTATGGCAAAAAATAATTTTGGGGCTAAAAATGTTTTGCGACAATAATTTTAAAAACAATAAAGATATTAAAACTAAAAATAGTTATTAGTGATGACTTTTTTTTATTTATTACTAATTCTCATTAAACTAACTTTTTGTGACAATTCAAATAATGGTCATAAAATGCATATTGTTAAGTGATGAATATTTAATTTTTTATTAAAAATTTTATTCAATTTAATACTTTAATTTTTCAGAAATGACAAGTAATTATATTTTTACACAAAATAAACTAAACATATTTAACTTTATTTCAAAACAATTGCCAGTTATTTAGTAAATTTAGTTAAATAATTAATATGAATTTTTAGTTCATTGATATTATTTATAATTAAGCAAAATTTTCTCTTTAAAAAAAATAATTTTAATTAAAAAAATTATTTTACTTTTTTGTTACAAAAATTAATTTCGATTTAAACCGAATTAATTAAAAACTGAACAAGAATTATAAACCGAATATATCATCCACGCAGTTAATACAAAAAATAAATAAATACAAGATATATATCCTATATTCTACGATCGATTTATAATTCTTTAGTTAAAAATTTTTTATTCATCTAAAAAATTTATAATTTATCAAAATTAAAATTTTATTCTTTTAATTCTGTCCGAATCTTTTAACTAATCAAAAATTTTGTAATATTCAACTACCGCTGGAGTTAAATATTACAAAATTGCTGTAAAAATTGCTGTCGCCGCCACTTAATCACACACCACCACTGCCCCCACCGCGCTAGCACCGCACCGCTTCATGGTTCGTGGCTTGATTTTTGTTTGGACCGAATCAATCATGATTGCGCCGTTTGGGATTAACTAATTGTTCATGAATAATCCAACAAAATCAAATGGAATTATAAAATGTAATCAAGTGCATTCCAAATTACAGCCCACCTGATCTTCACTCATCACCACAAGAATTAGGATAATAAACATGTGCCACGTGGCTTGGTGATCATGACCATTCCATTCTTTGATTGCATTCCCAACTATTAACCGTTTGGATAAATAAGTTTTGTAATTCTCTCATGAATTGCATTCATCACTTACTGCCACTGTATGGATTTAATCTTTCTTCAACCGAATGCATTAAATAATAATTCATGCATTCAAACTTCATGTATAACCATGACTCACGCTATTATCCTTTTTTTTTCTTTTTTTCTTTTCTTTGTTCTTCAATTTTTTTTTCTTTTTTTTAATTACATAAAAATTAAAATAAAACAACTAAAACTAAAAAATAATTCTAATTACATTGATCATATACCTCCGAAGAGTTTACAATTAATCTACCACGATCAATTCTCGTAGTTAAAAAAATTAATAATTATCATTCAAACTATGTAATCAAACATGCAAAATAAATAATAACTATTAAAAATTGAGATTAAATTACCTGCAAAACTGAGTTTGCACAATTTAAATCTATTCGAACCCATAATTAAAATCATACATAAACAAAGACGGCTCTGATACCAATTGTTGAGGCAAACTACAAAGATTCTAAAATTATGTTCATGATTTTAGTCAAAAAATATTCGAACGGGTAAACATCAAAATCGACTCTAGATTAAAATTTTTTTGATATCAAACGATCAGAATAGACCCGGTATATTCTCCCAAAATTATATTAATGTTATACCTTACGAAATCTGGTAGAATTGATTTCGATTGCTGCAACAAATTTTAGTCTAGAATCGTTTACGGTTGTATATTTCAACTTGAAATTCCAAATCCAAACCTTCTACTATATTCCCGAATGCAAGGAACACGATGTAGTGTGGCCTACGATTCTCGTGTTCTTTAAAATCTTAACTAGCTAACTGTATATAATGATATATCATGGCTAGAGTTTACGTAACTGCACATATATAAGGCTACAGCATAGATCTGTGGAGTAAATATGACTTGAACTTCTAATGTAATTATGAAAACCTACTGCAACCTATAAGTAATTTCATAAAACATTAATTATAATTTACACCACTAAAAAATTTTAATTACACTCACAGCTATATTCTCAAAATCGAATATTCGAGTTTCTATTATTAAATGCTTATTTATTCTCCACACGTTAAGATTCTCGATACCCGTCGATTAAATTAAATTACTGACAATTATATTTAATCGGCTTCTTAAATAAATTTTTTAAGACCTTCTACTTAACTTATTTGATTGCTGGATAATTAAATTCACTTGTAGGGTTTGCCTCGGTCAAAACTTATAAATTTTCTTAAAGGGTATCGTCAATCTCGATCTTTCGGGGTATAAATTCTATCAATAATTAATATTCACCATATACTTAATATTGTTATCCAACTCACCAGAATTATAGAACCGTAAAAGATCGCATACTTTAATGAATCAAAATAACGAATATTAAATATACATAAATAATTAATTATTTCAGGATTAAGAGTATAAGCACTCATAATAACAATGGGTGTGAATTAATTTATATAGTCAGTATAAAATTAATTACCCCAACGCAGTTCTATTCAATACACACAAAATATACTAGCACAGCGAGTCAGAACAATAGGCGACGCAATTATCTGTTTCCCGTAACCAAGACAAGTCTACTAAAACTCTACGCTACAGTCATACCGATGGTGTGTCTAATTTCATCTAACCCGTGAACCAGAAACTTATATTCTGTAAGAACTGATAACCTGATCTTCCGTGTGTAAGCCGAACTCTACACACCAAATTAAATACTGTATAGAATAAAAAATACCCATACATAACTTTAAATAAATAATAAAATAGCATACATTGCTCATTAAGATTCTTATAAAATGAAAAAATAATTTTATTAATGAATAAAATTAAATACTAAAAATAATAAAAGACATGATTTTTAGTACACGATCCTAACAATCTCCCACTTATACTGAAAACTATGCTGTCATACATATGACTCACATGCCTTCTACATGACTGTCAAAAGTCTTAATCAGTAGGCTCTCTGTAAAAAGATATGCAATGTTGTCTATTGATGCAATCTTGGCCATGGCTACATCACCTATTTATACGATCTCGTATCAAGTGATATTTACCCTCGATGTGCTTAAACACATATCCTGAGACAAACTTTTAGGAGTCCTTATCTGACTAAAAATATGAGTCCGTATACCCCAAAGGTACTAGACTACCTACTTGGTAAACTAACATATAATTCTTAGTCCTTTTTTGATACTTGATTATATGTTTTACCGCTGTCCAATACTCTACCCTGAATTAGACTGATATCTGCTGACCATGTCAACGGCAAAACAGATATCGGATCTAGTGCACAGCATAGCATACATGACGCTTTCCACTACCGAAGCATAAGAAATTGCCTTTATTTTTTCTATCTCATCAGGTATCTTAGGACACTAATTTTTAGATAGATTGATTCTATGCTTAAAAAAGATAAACCTTTTCTTGAAATCATGTATGCTAAAACGAGTAAGGACTGTATTGATATAAGTAGCTTGTGATAAGTTAAGCATCCTTTATTTTCTGTTATGAGGAGGAGAATAATGGGAAGCAGTATCCAATTGAATAGGCGAGCATGCTTATTTTTATTAAAATTAAAAAATACTATTACATCCTTACACCCACACACATGATAATAATAATAATAATAATAATAATAATAATAATAATAATGATAAGCTATCACTAACACCCCCTCAAATTGGAGCATATATATCAACCATGCCCAGCTTGTTACATAAATATGAGACAGGTAGACCCGGTAATACTTTAGTAAAAATATCTACCACCTGTTCCTGGGTAGGAATAGATCTAAATGTAACAATTCCATTCTGATATGCCTCAAAAATAAAATGGCAATCAACCTCGATATGCTTCGTCCTTTCATAAAATACTGAATTTGTGGCAATATAAATAGCAGATGTATTATCAACTCAAAGGCTGACCGATCCTATAAAAGAAAAGTGTAATTCTGTTAAAATCTACTGAAGCCACATAATTTCAGCAGTCGTTAGTGCCATAACCCGATATTTGGCCTCAGCACTAGACCTGGATACCACAGTTTGCTTCTTACTCTTCTAGAAAACCAAGTTTTCACCAACAAATACAGAGTAACTAGATGTAGATCTCCTGTCAAATGTGTAATCCAACTCAATCAGCGTCAGAGTACCATTCTATGCCCATATGACCATGATCAAAAAATTGGTTGCCCTTACCCAGATTTTGTGCAAATACTAAAGAATGCGTAACACCGCTTGCCAATGAGAAATACGGGGATCGAAAAAAAATTAACTCACTGCACTTACTAGATAAGCAATATCTGGATGAGTCATCGTAGTAAGATAATTCAGCTGTCCCACTGTACGACAATACTGGTTAAGATATGAAAGAGTTGCTCTTTTCTTCAGGTTTAGCTTGACATTAGTCTCCATAGGGGAGTAAACTCCTTTAGCACTCATATATCCAGCCCGCTCCAGAATGTCAAGCACATATTTTCGCTGAGAAATGAACACCCTTTTTTATTTATAGTGACTTCAATGCCAAAGAAATACTAAAGTTTACCAAGATCTTTCGTCTGAAACTTAGTGCCCAAGAACGATATAAGCTCAGCAATTCCACTCATGTCACTACCAGTAATAACAATGTCATCTACATATATGACGAGTAAGATGCAACCTGCTGAGATATGACGGAAGAATACAGTATGTTCCTTTGCTGATTATTGAAGACCAAACTCCTGTACTATGGAACTGAAACGGCCAAATCAGACCCTAGGAGACTGCTTCAGATCATATAATAAGAGCTTTAAACGACATACATGATTAGGACCCCCCTGAGTAACTAAGTCGGGTGGTTGCTCCATATAAATCTCTTCTTCTAAATCACCATGAAAGAATGCATTTTTCACATCTAGTTGATATAAAGGCCAGTGAAGGGATGCAGCCAGCGATAGGAACAAACTAACGGAGGCCATCTTCGCAACATGAGAGAAGGTATCAAAGTAGTCAAGACCATAAGTCTGAGCACAACCCTTGTCTACTAAACGAGCCTTTAAGCGCTTAAGAGTGCCATCAGAATGAAACTTAACAGCATAGACCCACTTACTGCTAATAGTAGTCTTTTCAGGGAAAAAACTCACCAGGTCCCATGTATGATTAGCTTCAAGAGCATTCATTTCCTCAATCATAGTCTTGCGCCAACCGAGATGAGAAAGAGCATCAACAACAAAGCAAGGCAAAGTATGTTATACCCTGCTGGATAGTGGCAAGCAAATCACGATATGATGTAGTATATAAGGGATGATCTCTACAGCTACGATAAGGCTTGCGTAAAGCAATAGGAGGCTCACTTACCTAATCAGAGGTCGGATCCAACTGAGAAAATACTAACCCGAGTAGAGGAGAGGTGGCGGAGACTGGTGAAACTGATGAGTCGGAGGATGATGAGAGCATAGGTGCCTCGGAGGCAACAGGGGGAGACTCCTCGGGAATATCAACCGAAGGACTGACAACGGGAGAAGATGCCATTGGTAAATCAGTGGAGGACTAATACAGTATAATCCGATCTAAACCTCCGCCACGAAATGCCCCTAGGGCTGTATGGTCACTATGATTAGTAGTAGTACCACGAGGCTCTTCTTTACTAATTTCTCTACTCATCCGTCGAAAGATCTCAGATAAGGATGGAATGTCAAACTCAGCCAGAATCTGAGAACGTGCTGAGTCAAGTTGTTGGTTCACCCCAGCTAGGAAGCAAACTATAAAAAATTGCATTATCTGCTCTCTAAAAATCTCGTATTGATTGGTAAAAGGTATCAACTGATCATACTCATCTGCCAATACCTTAAACTCTGTGAAATAATCTAGAAAACATCGTTCTTCCTGTTGTATCCAAAAAATACTCTGCATCACATCATATGACCTGGATAGGTCATTAGTCGAGGTAAATGTCTCATCGAGTATGGTCCACACCTATCGAATAGTCGTGCCATTAGCCACTAAAATCTTAATAGACCATTAAATTTAACATCTACTCAGTATTAGTGCGTCATCTCGCTTTTATCTCTTATACTCATTAAATCTCTTCTCTGGAGGATCTTCGAACAAATGGTCTTCTTTTTTTATACCTTCAGCTGTCAGTAATACCTTCTTCTTTCATAATACGTATGTTTGCGATCTAGTCAACTTTAAATTCACTAATCGCATGGATGACGAAAATACATCCGTGATTCCTCCTTGTCTATCAGTTCTCATTGGAGAATCCTCAACTCTTATGAAATTTTCCATCGACAGCACAACATTTCAAAGGCAAATCTCAAAAAATCATGAGCAATCACACCAACAAGTAATAGAACTTAACTACACCTACAATCACTCATATATGGACCGCTAAACATACCTTTAACTCATCTATATAAATCAAAAATACTACGGCAGCCCCTAGACCCTCAAATCAACAGTTAGGGTTTTGCCTTTGGGCTGTCAGAACAAAGAGAATACGAAACAAAGAGTCGGAGAGGCTTTACACCAGTTGGCTAGCCAAAAGGGAGGTACCGAGAGAAGCTAGGGTGTCCAACGTTGCAAGCGGCCAGATTGGAGAAGACGAAAAGGACTGTCGGTACTGGTAGAGAGGAGAAAAGTGAGTTTTGGTGCTGAAAAGAGGTGGAGAGTGTACTATTGGTGCTGAACAAGAACAGTCGGCGTTGAAAAGTGGGAGAAAAGAAATCGTCGGTGCTGGAGGGAGGCTGATAAGGGCTGTTGGTGGCTTAGGGAGGCTGTAGGCACTGATGAAGGGCTGAAGTGAGGCTGTTGATGGTGGGTAATGGCTGAGAAGGACTGTCGGTGGGCTGAGGGAGGCTGTCGGCACTCGTGAAGGCCTGATATGGCTCTGTCGGCACTGGTGAATGGCTGAAGTGAGGCTGTCGATGGTGGGTAATGGCCGAGAAGGACTGTCAGTGGGCTGAGGAAGGCTGTCAACACTGGTGAAGGGTTAGGGTTAGGGTTTCATGCAGCTGGACTGGCTGAAGGGAGATTAAGGTTTCATGGAGACTAGAGTTTCATGGTTGTTCTGATACCAAGTTATAAGAAGGAGAATAATGGGAAGACGTATACAACTGGATAGGCGAGCACATTTATTTATATTAAAACTAGAAAACACTATTAGATCCATACACCCACACATACATGATAATAATCGCATAATAATAATAATAACAATAATAATAATAATAATAATAATAAGCTACCACTAACATTTTCGATCTCACACAAGTTTAATTCAGATGATGTGATTAGTTTCTCCCAAGTTTTTCATATCAAACTAGCTGAATAACTATATATTTTCACTGAAGATAACATCCACATATCGTTTTCAATGAGTAAGATATCATCCACGTAAAATACTAGAAATACCACCATGTTTCCATCACGCTTCTTATACACACAAAACTCATCAGGATTTTGATCAAGACCATAAGACTTAATAGCTTGATCAAATCGAGTGTTCCAAGACCTAGATGTCTGCTTAAATCCATACATAGATCTTTTAAGCTTGCACAACATGTGCTGTTAGCCTTTTGTTATGAAACTGTCTAGTTGTACTATATAGATACATTCGTTAAGACTTTCATTAAGGAAAGCCGTCTTATTGTCCGTTTGCCAAATTACGTAATCGAAATGAGCTACAATGAATAAGAGAATCCGAGTAGACTTAAACATGGCTACTGGCGAAAAGACCTCATCATAATTGATTCTTTTTTTATGAGTAAACTCATTTGTAACAAGTCTAATTTTAAAGGTTTTTACCTTCCCCTTTAAAAGTCTCCTTATAATCAGATTAAGTTTCACCATTAATTTTATCGAAGAATATATTTTTTAATTTATTATTATTTCTATATTCTTTCAAGATATGTATTATTAATTTTATTTCATAGTTAATAAGATCAAAACCATTAATTATTCTCATATAAATTCGAATAATAACATATTAAAATATTAAAATAACCAAGTTAAGTTTCATTATTGTTGATCAACCAAATATAACACACACACGTGTGTGTATTACTTTTTATTAATTTCTATTGTCCTTTAAGATAGTTATTATTATTTTTAATTTTTAATATTTAATATTTAATTAAATCATGACCGTTCAATATCTCAATTTAGGATTAAAGAATAATATATTAAAATACTACAATATTTGAGTCAAATTACAACATTGTTCTTATCAATTAATTAACTACTTAAGGTTATATATATATATATATATATATATAATTTATGTCGATGTTTTAGGATAAAAATTTCAACAACATAACTTAAAAAATAAATTCTATACATCGAGAAACCTAGGAATAAACTTTTTATAAGATCTAAAGCTTATTAGATTGAGTTGAATAAATTAGAGTGCACCGTAGCACTCGCGAATATGCCACACCACATTACCGCCCAAAGTTTGGCCATTAACATCAACGTGTAAATTGATTTCTCTCTGCTTCCCAATCTGTTCGTATTCTTCCTTCTTCTTTTTTTCTTCTCTCTCTCAATCTGATTTTTTAATGAAGAATAATTTATTGCGCATGTATAAATAATGCAGGGTCCTTTTAAAATGGACAAATAATAAATAATAATAAAAAAATAAAATATGCAAAATAGTTAAAAATATAAAACGAATAGAGATAAGATTAAGTGAAAAAGAAAACTAATTGAGTATAGAGTATTGACAGTATAAACAACGTTTAGATTCTCCAAATCTGATTATTCTTATAAATACTAATTTCTTACCATTTATAACATTCGGAGAATTTATGTTAAGATTAAGATAGCGTTCTCTAAGAGATATAATTAGATCATGAAAAGTGATTTCGGAAAATTAAGGAATTATATCCCAAAAATCGGTAGGAGAGGAGGCACGCTTCTGCACATACCTCCTGGTGTGTATCTAACGGGGAGCATCAACCTTACCAGCCACATGACTCTCTACTTGGCCAGAGATGCTGTGATCAAAGCCACTCAGGTACTCTTATAGTCATTTTCATATTACAAGGATTTGTTAAAATTACAGCCATTACAGTTAATATATATCAACACACCTTCTACTTCATTATAGTCAGAAATGTGGAAGATCTTTGCACTGAGTAAGTAATTTTCCCCAATCTTTGGCTTAACAAAACAAAAAAATTTAAGTATTCATTGTTATTTTGCCAACTTGGTTTTAAGCTAATTTAAGTTAAAAAGTCAAAAAGTTCGTTTGGTTAAAAAAATAGTGACGTTTAAGTCACCAAAAAAATCAAATATTCTAAATGTAAAATTTCTACATTGCTCTTCATTCTAAATGAGGTTTTGCCAAGTTAAAAGGTCAAAGAGCCAAAAAAACAAATAGGCTAAAAGGTCAAAGTTAGAAAATGAAATTTTTTATTTTTTTAGATTTTAAGCCAAAAGCAAAAAAAGTCATCTTTAAATTGGCTTAGAATGGGTAAATTGGCTTAGAATGGATCGCCTAACGAAAGCTCAATAAGCACATGGGCCTTTAGACTACCAAAGCATACGGTGTTTGTGTTTGTTAGGGTTATAGCGAATCCTATGTAGAATTTATGAGAGTCGAATGCATAAAGAAAAAAAATAATGAAAGAACGGTAAACATCTATGATTTACACAGTTTGGCGAGGGTGACTCCACATTGATCAATGTGGGGTTAATTTACCCCATTAAAAAATTATTATTATTATTATTATAATAGTATTATTTTAAATTAGAGTATAATTGACTTTATTAGAAAAATATAATTAATTCTATTATAATATAAAAATACTATAAATTATATCACATTACTTCTCTCAGTATTTATATTTCAAAGACAGATAATATATATTTTGTTCATGAAAGGTTACAATAGAAAATTTCACAAACTATAAGTTTGTGTTTTATTTGGCAACATGGCTTTAAATTAGAATTTTGCTTAAAATTGTATTAAATCAAATAAGTTAAAAGTTTATTTGGTAAAACAAATAAGTGATTTTAAACTAAAAGACAATAGCCGAAAAATTTGGCTTAAAGTGGTTTTAAGCTAAAAGATTTTTAAGTAAAAAAAAAGTTTATAATTTTTAAATTTTTATTTTTATATAATTTTATATTCAATATAAATCTTATTTGATAGATTTTGACGCGTATATTTTAAAAATATAATTTTTATAAAAAGCAAATATGTATAATAAAAGTTATGATATTTTTAAAAAATATATAAAATTATTTTATGTAAAAAAATTAAAAGGCTAAATGCTTTTGAGTTCACAGACGATATTTTTTTGAATTTTTTTTATTTTAAGGCAAAAAGCAAAAGAAAAAGGTGCTTTAAGCCTTTTGTCAAACGAAAGTTTAATTATATCACTATAATTGAACTATTCTATACAATTATAGATATAACTTCAAGAACTTAAAAATAGTTTTACAAAGTCGAATATAAAATTACATATTTATATAGTATGATTCAATAATTGTTTTGTTGCATATATTAAATATAATATTTTTGATATAATTAATAATTAAATTATTATATACCGATCTTAAAATACAAAATCTTATGAATACAATTGTAGAAGTTTATATATACTTTTGCTTGTCAAAATAATAGGATGATTATATCCAAAAGATATTCTACTTATTAATTAAAATGTTTAATTTAATTGTATTATACTGATTATAGATAATTAATTATTATCTACTGAAAAAATTATGATTTTATAATTTTTAAATAATTTTATCAATAAAAAATTTTAAAATCACCACTAAGTTCGTCAGACTAGACTAAGTTGCTGCAGTTTTTAACTATGACAAAAAATTAGAGATTATAGTACTTATCAACCTCCATGCAATTTAACATTATTAGCATGAAGTAAAATTGGATTGGACCCCCTTGAATTGTATTTTCAATTACATTATGTGTGGACATCAAGTATAATTGTTGTTCTTCTTCTTGTTAACATCTAGGGAAAAAAATATACTAAAAGGAAAGTAAAGAATTGTTACAAATGATAAATAATAAATTACCGATACTCTTTTAGTAATCTTGGATTTTTTATATAATAAAACATTCGCTACATTCATTCCATTTTAATTTCCAATAATAGATTGTCATTAAGTGGAAATATTACCACCGATAAATATAAAGTGGCAGGTATTTCTACTGTTGTATTGACAATAATAGTCGGAACATCCACTATATTATGCTGCTTTGGAAGTAGGTATACGCTATCTCGTTAGAAGGGGCAATATATTCTGTAATTCTGCTCATTGGGCCCATGCCTTTGTAGTTGGAACATGCTTTACTAAAGTAGAGCATGAAATGTGATCTTAGAGAATCAAGGGATTATATTCAAAAAATCGACCGGGTAGTATTTTAGTCCAACTTAACTAGGTCAGTCGACGGGTGCCATGTGGGTACCCGACCCGTTTGGGTCAAGTACCTGACCCACTCGTGTCGATTGACTCGGGAGTCATTCGAGTGACTCGAGTGGGAGGGTCCGCATGGTCTGACAAATTCTTTCCTTAACCACCAAGTCACATGTCTCCCAACATTCCATGCAGAATTGTACTACCATCGTTTTCATTATCTATGGGACAATCTTTCGATTTTCAAAGAAATCTATAATTAAATAGTCTATGTTATATCTTGACTGTTCAGTCTGTGCTGAGTCACATAGTCGGTGCTATATCATCATGATTAGGTAGTCAGAGTTACGTTACTGTTGGGAGAATTTTCAACGCCGACATAAAATACATGCTCGGGGATCCAGAAAATACATCTTTATTGAACTTTCAACAATTT
>JAOTRH010133488.1:0-45855 GCA_034768845.1 Heliamphora exappendiculata | reverse complement strand
CATAAACTTCAGAGCATGAATAAAAAATTTTAAAAATTTGTTTGATACGAATATGTACTCATATAATGCCCATAAAACTATAAATGAAGATAGCTTCCATGCAGTGGACCAATAAAAGAACACAGGGTATGCCCTTGTAAAATGCTAATTGCTAAGTAACATCTGCACCCGACGAAGCACCAGAGGTGCAACTTCAATGGGTCACAGGTACAGGTAAGAAAACCAAAAATCAGTGTATCAGAAATAAGGTGATGAGATCAACCTTTGTATTTAGCAGTAGGCTTGACACATTGGTGTAAACCAAAGCTATGAGGAGGACCCCAAAGCTTTTCATCTGGCAGCTGCAAAATTGATGCAGAGGGACCCCGTTAGTGGGGAAAAATCACTGTTATCTGACTGAAAAGTAGCTTTGTAGGGACGCACAATTCCTGCTAAAGTTGCCTCCACTAAAGAGGGCCAATAAATAGTCCAGAAACATAATAACAAAAGGTTGCAAGTAAATGGTGCAAGGAGCTCATGATGCAGCACATAGGTTCAAAATTGGGGCACAAATCTCATTCATGAGGAAAATAATTTAATATTGTTCAAAGGTGGAATATTGTCACATCCATAAAACAAAAGCTTGATGAAATAATCCAAATGGGTAATGGTAATTTCAGGCACGCTTCTGAAGTTAAGGAAGTGAAAGAAACAATGGATCAGATTTTGACTTCTAGGTTCCCAAAGAAGTAGGCTAAGGTTCAACATCTTGCTGTAAGAGAAAAGGCTCATAATTTAAATAAAACATAATTGTCACTTTTTTTTTTCTTTGTCCCATTATTTCATGCATGTTGTTAGAGTAGCTATTTTCTTTTTTTTTTCCTCCTGTTTATACTTGGAAGATCTTCCTGTAATTTAGTGTTCATTTGGCAACTTGGTTTTAAGTCGACTTTTTGGTTTTAAGCTACTTTAAGCCAAAAGTTCGTTTGGTTGGAAAACTGGTGACTTTTAAGCCACCAAAAAAGCCAAATAAACCAGATGTGAAATTTCAAGAGTGCCCTTCAGGCTAAATGAGATTTTTCCAAACAAAAAAGCCAAAAAGACAAAAGGCTAAAAAGCCAAAAGGCCAAAGGATAAAATTGAAAATTGTTATTAGAAAAGCCAAAAAGTCAATAGGGTAAAAGCTGAGGGTTGGAAAACGAGGCTTTTTGGCTTTTTGGGCTTTAAGCCAAAAGGCAGGCTTTAAGCCAGTTTGCCAAACGAGCACTTAGATTTTTGTTACTTTAATATAAATACTTAGAGGTGCAGGGAATAGCGTAAAACCCTAAATCTATTTTCTTAATTCTCTCTCTCTTTCTCTCATTCCTCCTTCATCTTTAACCCTAAAAATCTAAACTTTAAATTTCAACTTAGTATCAGAGCAACAAATTCTAAGCAAACAATGTAGAACATTACCAGGACCAATCGAAGTTGCTAACGTCAGCAATCCGACGTTAATGTCATGCTGGCGTCAACATGGTAGAGGAAAATTGATCCTCATATCTTGATTGATTGATTCATCTGAGCATTATGATGATTTTTCTACATTTGTTTGAGGCCATATGAGGAGGTTTCCAATTTTTTAAAACTTTTTGGTTCTTTTAGGAGTTTTTTTTCGATTCATAAATTTCGGCATTATTGTTTCAAATTGGAGATTCCACACTCATCTTTAAGGGCCGAAATCACCTGTGGAGGTGTCAATTTGCATTGATTTGGTTTGATTTTGGTATTCCGATCGAAATCGACAATTGCCCATGCACCGACAACTTTGTGCGACGTGTTCTAGTGTGTGATTTCTACCTTTTTTGTTTGCTTTGCTTTGAGCCCTCTGATACTTGGTATGTGCCTCGCAAATCATCTTGTTGGGTGTACTTTGCATTGATTTATAAATTGTGCTCTGATTCCCTTGCTGTGCGGCGTGTTCTGGTGTGCAGCACTTCTGTTTTCTGGTGTTTGAGCCCTCGGATCCTTGGTATGCGGCTCACAAATCATCTTGTTGGGTATATTTTGCATTGATTTGGAGATTGTGATCTGATTCCTTTTTTGTTCTTGTCACCTATTGCTCTTTGTTGTTTGCTATTTACTGTTCAGTTCGCAACACTTATATTTTCTGGTTCTTGATTGCTTATTATGACTGAAAACAAAATCTCCTTGCTTAGGGATGATGATATGCCCAAATCTATCACCTCCACCAAATTAAATGGCTTGAATTACTTAGTCTGGACACATGCAGTAAAAAAATTTATGTGAGAGAAGTGCAAATTGAAGTACGTGACTGATAATCATTTACCTAAAACAGATTCCAAATATAAAGATTGAATGTGCGAAGATTCAATTGTTATGGACTGACTATGGCATAGCATGGAACCTACGGTTGCCAGAACCGTTGAATTTTGTACACCTATAAGAAGATTTGGGACTCCGTTGCCGACTCCTCCCATCAGAGTAACGTAGGAGGTTTCAGTGGGTCGTATTTAATTTTGGCTTTGGGACCAGTTGTTGCAATTACGAGCCCTTACTATTGATCTCGGCCAACAGCAGTGCTAGTGGGAGGACTTTATGATTGCTTCCTTGTTGTCTGATTTGGACCCTGAGTTACGTAGGTTCAAAGATCATATTCTTGCCAGAGAGACCTTACCCACTGCAGCTAATGCCTACTCTCGACTTTTGCGCTCTTCATTGGGACATGCTTCTTTTGTGGTTTAACCTATCTCTTCTCCTTAAGAGTCTTCTGCTTTCGTTTCTACTGGTGGTCGTAGTGGCTCACGTGGTGAACGTAGTGGTCGTGGTGGTGGTCGAACAGGTGGCCGAGGTGACCGTAAATGTGATCATTGTGAGGCTACTAATCACACTAAACCGTACTATTAAAAAAAGTATGGAAAACCTAGTTATACTCATCAAGTTACTGATACTACTCTGGCATCTTCCACTCCTGGTCAAGCAATCTCTGGTTCTAATTCTCATGGTTACTCTGGCATCTTCCGCTCCTTCTGGTCAAGCAATCTCTAGTTCTAATTCTCCTGGTTCACTCACTACTCAAATTAGCAATCTAGTTCAGGCATTACGTACCGCTTATCCTTCTTCTAGTTCTACTGCTACTTTAGCTGATTCAAGTACTACTGCATGTGCTGCTCTTGCACCTTCTTCATGGATAATAGATTTCGACACTAGTTCTCACATGTCTGGTAATACCTCATTTTTCTCTGATTTTACTCCTCTTCAGCATTAATATTATTTTAGCTTATCGTTCCTCTCGCCCCATCTGTGGCAGAGGGGTTCTTCGGCCCACTTGATCCCTTTACCCTCTTGCCACTATGTTCCTGATTTTCCGTCCAACTTGCTTTCAATTAGTTAATTAACTAAAGTTTTACATTGTTTTGTAACTTCTCATTCTTCTTGTGTTTTTCAGGATCTGCAGACCAAGAAGATGATTGATTCGGAAAATGAAAAGGATCATCTCTACTTTTTAAATGTTGATCCAGCATCTCGCCGCACATGTGCTGCCTTGAGTGCTTCTATCTCTCCTCTTCAGTGCCATTTTCGATTAGAACACCCGTCCTTGGCCAAACTGAAGTTACCTATTCCTACTTTGGGTTCTGTCTAGTTTAGAGTTTGAAGCTTATCAGTTAGGCAAATATCACCATAGCACTTTTCCTTCTAATGCTCATGGTCACAAGTCTGTGTCATTTGATGTAATCCATACTGATATTTAAGGTCCTTCTCGCATTCCTAGTACTAATGGATATTTCTATTTTGTTATCTTTGTTGATGATTATTCTCACATGACTTAGTTATTTTTAATGAAACATCGATCTGAATTGCCTCTTATTCTTACTAAGTTCTATAATGAGATCTTCACTCAATTTACCAAATGCATCAAGATCATTAGATCTAATAATGCTTTAGAATATATGCAGTCTACTATTGACTCCTTTTATGCAAATCGCAGTATTATTCATCAAACTAGTTGTGCTCACACCTCTCAGCAAAACGATGTTGCTGAGTGTGCCGCCACTTGTTAGATGTTACGCGTACTTTGTTATTCCAAATGCAAGTACCTAAACATTTTTGGGTTGATGGTGTTCTTACGGCATGTCATCTCATTAATCGTATGCCCTTCATGATGTTGGACAATCAGTCACCATTTTCCTTATTACACCCTGATTCCTAGCCATTGTTTCTTATTCTTCGGGTATTCAGTTGCAGTGCCTTTATTCATGTTCATAATCCTAGTGTTGACAAGTTATCTCCTCGGGCTCGCAAATATGTTTTTCTTGGGCTCGCAAATGTGTTTTTCACTTGTCCTTTGACCTTATTTGTTGTCGTAAGTGGGAGTTCACCACTCCTACACTCCCTTTGCCACTTACTCTTCTTATGCAGGTGCAATCTCCTCCTCTACAGGTGTATCACCGCTCTCAGAATCGGCCTGCTGTGCCTCATGGCCCAATCGCATCATCTTTCCTCGTCTGCAGTCCTACCTTCAACTGATGACCTGCCTATTGTCTCACGGCAAAGTAAACGCACTTGTACTCAACATCTTATCGCTCAGTATGTCTCTTATGATTGTATCTCTCCTTGTCTTTATTTCTTTTCTTGTACCTTGTCTACTGTTTCTATTCTTTTTTCTTATAAGCAGGCTATGTCCTTGCTTAAATGGAAACATGTTATGACTAAGAAAATGAGCGCGATTCATCAAAATCAGACTTGGGAGCTTACTTCTCTTTCTCCCAGTAAGCAAACCGTGGGTTGTCGTTGGGTATATGCAGCCAAATATCTTCCTGATGGTTCTGTTGAGCAGCTTAAGGCGCGTTTAGTGGCTAAAGGGCACACTCAGATTTATGGTATTGATTATATGGAAACCTTTTCACCAGTCGTATGTCTTAATTCTATTCAAATACTTCTATTTGTGGCGGTTAGCTCTTCTTGGCCATTGTATCAACTCGATATCAAGATTGCCTTTCTTCACGGTGATCTTCAAGAGAAGGTATATATGGACTAACCACCTGGTTTTATTGCCTCTAGCAGTGAGCATCTCGTCTTTCATTTGCGCAAGGCTAAGCATTTCCTCATGCTTGGTTCGATCGCTTTAGCTCAGTTGTGATTGCATACGGTTTTCAGTGTTCCTCTGGGGATCACTCTGTTTTTTTTCGTCACTTCACTAGTGGCACCATTATATTAATTGTCTATGTTGACGATATCATAATTTTTTATGGTGACTCTGCTGGTATTGCAGCCTTAAAATGGCACTTAAGTCAAAGCTTTCGCACTAAGGACTAGAGCGCACTTCACTATTTCCTTAGCATTGAAATTAGTCGGTCTTCTCAAGGCCTTTTTCTCTCTCAACGAAAGTATATTCTTGATCTTTTATTTGAAACTGGCCTTCTTGGTGCTCGACCAGTTGATACTCCTATGGATTCTACGGTTAAGTTAGATGATGATTCTGGCAATCTCTTTTTTGATGTTGGCCATTATCAACGCCTTGTTGGTAAATTAATTTATCTTACGATTGCTCGCCCTAACATTACCTATGCAGTTGGAGTCGTTAGTCAATTTATGCATGCTCCTCATCAACCTCACTTTGATGTTGTTTGTCGAATTGTAGATATTTAAAGAGTGGAACCGTGGAGGTCTACTGTATCGTCCTTCTCACTCCTTGTCTGTGGTAGGCTTTAGTGATACTGATTGGGCTGGCAGTCGTTCTAATCGTCGGTCTACCTCTGGCTATTGCACCTATATTGGTAGAAACCTTGTTACTTGACGTACTAATAAATAGGCAGTTGTTGCCCGTTCTAGTGCTGAAGCGGAGTATCGTGCTATGGCCCATACTGCCTCCGAAATGTTAAGGGTTCGGTCACTTCTTGTGGATTCTGGAATTCAGGTTTCTTCTCTTATGCAAATGTTTTGTGATAATTAGACCGCTATTTTTATTGCCAATAATCCACTCTTTCATGAACGAATTAAGCATATCGAGGTTGATTGACACTTCATTCATGATTTGTTGTTACGGAAGAACATTATCACTCCGTATGTTCGTTCTAAAGACCAATTGGGTGATATTTTCATGAAAACCTTATCATGCTAAACTTTTTAGCCATTATCCTTCAAGTTGGGCATATTTGATCTCTATGCTCCAGCTTGAGGGAGAGCGCTAAAGTAGCTATTTTCTTATTTTATTTCTCATGTTTATACTTAGAGGACTTTCCTGTAATTTAAACTTTTATTACTTTAATATAAATACTTAGAGGCGCAGGGAATAGTGTAGAACCCTAAATCTATTTTCTTAATTCTCTTTCTCTCTCTTTCTCTCATTCCTCCTTCATCTTTAACACTAAAAATCTAAACTTTAGATTTCAACTCATGTGATGCACATGTTCCCATAAGTTCATTTGCAAGTAAGCCTATGCTATGAAAATATGCAAGCTTTTATTGGTTCATTGGGATGGAGTGAGAAAAGTCTGAAGTGGATAATTGTAGAACATTTAAGGTGAGGTTCTTTGTGAGGACTTGTCAACAAAATCAGCGTAAGCTGACAATAGAAAAATGGTTCACGATTAAATATATGTAGTAAACCATAAAGTACAATTATAAAACTAGTTCATGTTCAGAGCCAACAAATACCGAAATTGTCTTCAAGTGGTCAATTGGAGTGGACATCAGAGCTCACAATCCAATTACATGAGTTTATTGGCGCAGGCGAAAGTGTGGAAAAGTGGCACACCTAATGTCTCTTTGGATCGATGATTGTTAGGCATTTTTATTATTTAGTTTTGGTTGGTATTTTTGTTATTAGGATTTATTTTGCATTATCTAATTAGCTAGTTTTATCTGGTTATTTGGAGCTATCTTAGAAAATAGTTATCCCATAAGATTCATTTTGATTTAGATAGGATTGTTTGTCCTTTTCTATTATTATCTTTTGTATTTCAATGGTCTATTTATAGGCTCTCGGCTGGTATTCCAATCATTCATTATTGATTAAATAAACAATATTTTCTTAGAATTTGTGTGGATTCTAGTTCAACCCTAGGTGCGGATTCCTAAAGGATTATTCGTGATTATCCAGTATCAACTTGGTATCAAAGCAAACAATCTTAATCGCCAACAATTCCTTTCAACAATGGAGCCTAAGCCAGCAATCCCGATAAAGCAGATTCCGTTTTCGTATCTCCCTCGTGACATTTTTGCTGCTATAGCCGCCAAGATCGCTACCCGAAAAGCGGCCGTTGTTGCTCCACCACCAGCCATTGTTCCACGAGACAAGTTTTAGATTGCATTATTTATTTACTTTTTCTTTCTTCTTTTTATTGTAATTTTAGGATTTGTATTTCATTTGAAGTTTTAAAAAACGTAGCATTGTAATTTTTTTCTACACCTTTCACTTCTTTTTTTGCTATCATTAAAAAAAGAACAAAAACAAGAAAATGAAGAAATCCTAAGCAGTGCCACACAGTGCCGCCATCACCAAAAGGAGCCCCATAAACAAACCCTAGCCGACACTCATTCCCGATTCAATCGCCGACCAGATTTCGGCGACACCCATTCCGGCCTCCAACAACTTCGACAACACCCAATCCGGCCTCCATCAACGCCGACGGCTCCCAGATCTCTGGCTAACAACCCCATCAACACCATCCACCCTAGACCTTGCCGGCCACCAACCTCCATTAACGCCACTACTTCCATCTCCACAACGCAAACCCTAGTGCCATCATCAGGCAACACCGTTCCCCACCACTCCGACAACCATCAGCACCGTCGGGAACCCTAGATCCACCTCGCCTTCTCAAGTCCTTGCACTTCATCAGCAACCTTCATAAACCATTGCGATCTACTCATCGCGAACACAACTACGGCCTCCATCAACGCCTTCATTAGCAACCCTTAGCGAGATCATCGCCAGCCAGCTTTAGCAACCTTCATCGTCGATGTCAACCTCCATCGATGATAAGTTGCGTTTCACTCTTCACGACACCAGATCCACCAGCCTCAACCGCAAGCTCTGACCAGTTCAACCCCAAGGTCAAACCCTTGACGGCAACGAGAGAAAATTGCGACACCAGTCCTCACGGCCAACTCGTCCATGCATTTAAACCCACTAGAGCCCAGATCACCACGGCATCCATTAGCATCGTTGGACAAAATTCTCTCATTCCAGTTTGTCACCACGAAACATCATCTGGCGCAGCAAATCACTAGCAACTCCAACTTTTGTAGTCCTTTACCCAGCACATTCAGCCATGGCCATCAGCAACTGAACGATCCCCTGATCCCATCAGATGCCCCTTTCCTTTTTATTTGCTCCATGTTGTGAATTTAAAATATTATCAATTGGTTATTTGTGCTTGCGGAATTGCATTGGACCATTACCCTTCATTTGGATATATCACTTGTTTATTGTTGCATAACCCTTTATCTTACCTGCATTACCTTTCATTAATTAATTGTGGAACTTATAACGTGAAGATGGAACTTCCGTTACTTATCATTCAGGTCATCCCTTTTTACTATGGAACCTTTACGTGTTTGTAGTTTTCATTGTCGAGTCTAAACCTTTTGTTCCTCACCCTCATGTATGAACCTTCGTAGACCATTTCACATTCCAGTCATTCCATCAATATAGACCCATTTCCCAATGAAAATTTAGCCAAACACATCAGTGATCTATCCACTAAACTTAACCAACTCACAACCCAAAACAACACTAGGCTTGAAACCTTAGAACATTATCTTCACCAAATTCTCCACACCCCGCAAGGTGAAACTTCTCACACCAGTGATAATCAGGTTGAAAACGATGGCAAGCTGCCATGTAGGCCTAATCACCAACCGCCTTGATGTGAAGCTCCAATTGCATTCCCCAAAATGACCCCCGTCCAAGGGTGAACGATATTTATAACCCTACTGCCCCATGATTCGTAACAAGACGAGATCCATGATTTTTGGGACCACAATGAACGCACTACGAAGAATATCTTAGTCGAAGCCCCCACTTTCGACAATCGAATGGATCCCACCACTTTTATTGATTGGCTAGCAAAAATGGACCATTTCTTTGAGTGGCATAACTTATCTTATGATAAAAGGGTACGCTTTGCGAAAATGAAACTCATTGTCATGCCAAGCTTTTTTGGTAAAATACCGAACAACTCCTTGCACGACGACATCAACCTGCCATCAATGATTGGGTTGAGAGGAAAGAAAAACTTTGGGAAAAGTACCTTAATTTCGCTTATCAAGGGAATCATAGACCAATGGAATAGTTTGCAACAAGATTTGAGGGGGTTGCATTAGACCCTATCCCTTCATGTGCTACAAATACTAGGCCCTCGGTGTTGATGGAGGCCGACGGCTTCGGGAAAAGTACCTTGATTTGAGTGTTACAAATGCTATAAGATTGTCCATCCCACTATCCATTGTCTGCAACGAACCCTTATACTCGAAGAGTTAGCGAAGACCTACAGAGTTCTAAACTCCTTGAACAAGTATATGTACACGTCCCTGATCTAGATGACAATCCGAACCTAGAAATGGAATTTAAAGGGGACGACCAGCACGTGGTCTGCATTAGACCCTATCCCTTCATGTTTCATTTTCCCAGTCTTTTTGACCCACCAACCCTATAAGTGGAACGTGGTGTACTTACACAATCAAACCCTGTAACTGATTGACAACACACCACGATCTTTCACACATATCAATTATGGTGACAAGGTCTGCAAGATCATCATTGATAGTGGCAGTTGTATCAATGTTTCCACCTAGGCAATTAGTCGTTTAGGTTTACAACCAGTTTCCCACCCCAACACCAATAATGTGTCCGGGGTCAACACTTCGTCCATCTCAGTTAAAGAACAATGTCTTGTTTCGATCCAGTTCCTTTCATATAAAAAGGACATCTAGTGTGACATCATTCTCGTGGATGTGGGCCATACCATTTTAGGTCGACCTTCATTATATGATTTAGACATTACTTTATATAATCGTTCCAACTCTTGCTCTTTTGAGTTTAATGGTACTCGGATTCGACTCCAGCCCATGCAACCTAAACTCGCCGTACCTCCTAGCCTCCCGGAACCAATTCCGCACAAAAGCCTACACATGCTCATTCCCAAGACTTTTGTACGGGACATCACTACTAAGTCTATTGTCTTTTTGGTCGTCGCAAAGGACGCTAGTGCTCTACACGCTCCCCTCCTAGACGTCACGACTATCCTGACTAAATTTCAGGATATCTTCCCTAATGACCTCCTAGATCAATTACCGTCCCTACGTGACATTCAATATGCTATCGATTTCGTCCCTGGGGCCCCTCTACCTAATCTCCCTTATTACCGGATGGATCCTAGTGAGCACACCGAACTCCAACGACAGGTGAACGACCTTCTTTGCAAGGGTTTTGTTCGAGAAAGCATGAACCCTTGTGCCGAACCCGCTTTGTTAAACCCGAAGGATGGGACATAGTGAATGTGCCGATAGTTGTGCAATTAATAAAATCATGACTAAATACCGTTTTTCCATTCCCCGACTTGATGACATGCTTGATATGATGTCTAAAGCTATCATCTTCCCCAAAATCGACCTTAAAAGCAAATACCATCAAATCCGAATTCATCCCAATGACGAATCGAAAACCGCCTTCAAAACCAAAAATGGTTTATACAAGTGGTTGGTTATGCCATTTGGATTGTCTAATGCCCCCAGCACCTTTATGCGAGTCAAGACACAAGTATTTCGAACATTTCTGGGCAAATTCCTTGTCGTCTACTTCAACGACATCCTCATATGTAGCCCGTCCGTGAGCAACATCTTGTCCATCTTCGGCAAGTATGCATTGCATTGAAAGAAGTCAATCTCCACGCAAACCTCAAGAAATGTTATTTTTTCGTTAAGCACGCCGTTTTCTTAGTGTACGTAGCCTCTCCTCACAGGGTTATCGACTGATCCAGATAAGATCAAAGCCACATCGACTAACCTTAACCCAAAACCCTCCATGACGCATGTAGTTTCCATGGATTTGTTACCTTTTACCTACGCTTCATACAAGGGTTTAGCACACTTATGGCCCCTATTACCGATTACCTTAAGAAAATTGACTTTGTGTGGACTAGCACAGCCGTTTTTGCATTTCAACAAATCAAAACCCGTATTACTATCGCACCAGTTATGCGCCTGCCTAATTTTGTTTAACCTTTCGAAGTGGGATGTGATGCATTAAGCATTGGCATTAGTGGGGTGTTAAGCCAAGAGCGCCACCCAATCGCTTTTGTCAGTGAGAAACTCGCGAACATCGAACGCTACTACTCTACCTATGAAAAAGAGTTGTATGCTATTGTTCAAGCATTGCGCCACTACCGTCATTATCTTCTCCCACATGAATTTGCGCTATACTCTAATCATAAAGCCTTATGGTACCTCAACTCTCAAAAGAAATTGAATCCTCGCCATGGTTGTTAGGTCGAGTTTCTTTAAGCCTACACTTTCGTACTTAAACATAAGTTTGGATCTATGCTAATTAAGTGGCTGATGCCCTAAGCAATCGCATTACTATGCTCTCCGTCTTGGACGTCCACATCAGTGGGTTTTAAAGTTTAAAAGAAATTATCCCACGTGTGCTGATTTTAGCCAGATTTTTACACATAAATCCATTTACCAACGTTTTTCCATTGATGATCTTCTTCACAAAATAAGTTGTGTTCCCTAAACATCTGTACGGGATTTCCTAGTTTGGGAAGTTCATGCTGGTGGACTTCCTTTCCATTTTGGGGATGATATGACTATTGTTGAGCTCGAACGTCAATTTTATTGGCCTAAACTCAAAAAAGATGTTGCCAAAATTATTAGCCAGTGTCACGCCTGTCATTTGGCCAAACATCATATACAGAATACAAGCCTTCATACCCCTCCCCATTCCAAATCACCCGTGGCAAGATGTCAATATGGATTTTGTTCTCGATTTACCACATACTTTTTACAAACACGACTCTATTTTTGTCGTGGCTAACTGTTTTTCAAAAATGTCTCATTTCCTTCTGTGCTCCGAAACTTCTGATGCATCCCACAGCCAAGCTTTATTTTGCTGAAATCGTTAAGTTATATGGTCTTCCGAAAACTATTGTTTCCAATCGGGATGTCCGATTCATGAGTTATTTCTAGAAAACTCTGTGGCATATGATTGGTACCAAACTCAAATTTAGTACTGCCCATCACCCGCAAACGGATGGCCAAACTAAAGTTGTTAATCGTAGTTTAGGCAATCTTTTACGTTGCTTAGTGCGTGATAATAATTGAAATTGGGACTCCGTTTTACCCATTGCCCAGTTCACCTATAATAGTTCTGTGAATCAATCAATTGGTATGAGCCTAATAGAGGTGGTCCACGGGTACCAACGTCGCAAGCCCCTTGACCTTCTTCCTATGAGTCCACACTTCGCGTGTCTGAGTCAGCTGAAGCATTTGTCCACCATCTTCATGAGTTATATGCCAAATTTTGTCAATAAATTCAGGCTAGTAACGCAAAATATCAAGCCCATACTAATACACATCATCGTCCCATGAAGTTTCAAGTTGGTGATTTCTTATGATTCGCGTCCACCTTGAACGGTTCCCTCCCAGAATCGCTCGAAAACTGCAATCTCGTAGTTCAGGTCCTTTCTGAATCCAGAAACGAGTTGGCCCAATGCCTTACGTTATTGATCTTCCACTTGATTATGCACTAAGTTCCATATTTAATGTTGAAGATTTAATTGCTTATAAGGACCCTCTTCTTATCCCTCCGGATCCTTTCCTAGACCCTTCTATCCCACAACCACCCCATCGAACCCAAACTCAATTCCCTTACCCATTTTTTCGACACAAAAAAGGCCAAATTGATGATATTTTAGATGAACGTATTGTGTGCACTAAAGAGGGGGCCTCCAACATTACCTTGTTTGGTGGCGCGGGCGGCCAACCTCAAATGATGCGTGCATTACCAGAGATGAGCTCCAACACCTCACCCCATATCTACTTGAGTTCTACCATAGCGGCACCACGTCCCACTTGATGGAGTCGAGTTCTGCTCACCCCGGCGAGTTGGTGCAGACACCAAATCCCACAACCCAATTACACGAGTTTATCGACGCGCGCGCGGGAGAGTGGCACATCTAAGTTTCCCTTTGGATAAACGATAATTAGGCATTTTCAGTGTTTAGTTTTAGTTGGTATTAGGATTTACATTGCATTATCTAATTAGTTAGTTTTATCTTGTTACTTGTAGCTATCTTAGAAGATAGTTATCCCATAAGATTTATTTTGATTTAAATAGGATTGTTTGTCCTTTTTTATTCTCATTTTTTGTATTTCAATGGTATATTTATAGTCCCTCAGCTGATATTCCAAATCATTGATTGATGAATAAACAATATTTTCTTAGAATCGGTGTGGATTCCAGTTCACATTACACCATTTTGTTCCAATGTTCATTCAAATAAACCAAACATAGCCTTAGATAATGAAATCTCCACATAAACCTGGCACCCAGTTCCGGAACAATACCCAAACTAGAAAAAGGATTAAAACATCGAATACGCTTGGAAATCTAAAGAAACACCACAGGGTCACCAATTTCTGCGTAAACCCAAAATAGGATATTTCACAAATGCAAAACCCTCCAAAATACCGAATTAAACAAATTACCCATTATAATAAATGAGCAGGTAATAATTAGAAAGCACGCAACATACCGGCGGAGATCGATCCCCTTCTGACAGAAGAGGCTTCTGTTCATCTTCCAAAATGTCTTTACTATAAAAGATGAACATAGAGATCGAAAAAGCAAATAGAATGATTATACATAGTGTGATCGAGTACGGAGACGGTTTTCTTGTGAGGAACTTAGCCGCCAACAAGTTTCTGGAGTGAGAAGAGCCTCTGTCCTTAACCATCGTCTCTATTACCTCCGTCACCCTTGTAGATCTGTGTCGTTCGAATCTTTCGCTTCACAATCATAATTGTGAAAGATGATGCGTACAGGAGCGAGATAACCATTTATTAATGTATATTTGTAGAAAAATAAAATAACAGAAAATTACACAACTATGAGTTCATTTGTCAAACGTCGCTTTAAGTCAATTTTTTTATTTTAAATTAGCTTTTTTGCAATAAGCCACCTTGCCAAAAAGCCAAAAACAATTATTTAATTGAGAAATATATGACTTTTAAGCTCCTTAAAAAGTCAATACATACTTAATGTGAATTTTTTTAAATGCTCTTCAACCCTAAACGAGATACTACAATTTGAATTTATGCTCAATTCAGACTAGTTTTAAGGTGTGGAAATATTGCAATATTTTATGTTCATTTTGTTATTATTACTTTTAGACAAATGAATAAATTTATATAATTTTTTCCTAACAAAGCACGTGACACTAGTGATGAAAAAATCAAAATGATTTTAACCGAAAGATCAACACTACTAACAATTTTTACAAAAAATCAAAACTACTAAATTAAAAATAAAAATATATCACAAACAACCAAAAAATAAAATAAATTTTTATGTACAACAATTTTTACAACAGTCGTTCTTATACACTTCAAATTACCGAAAAGGCTTGCATAAATTGATCGAGTTATTGAATAGGCATGCATTGGGGTATAATTGTTTAGTTGGAATTTGTTTACTTTTATATGTAGAAAAGTAAAATTAAAAATTACTATGAGAAAAGCATAAAAAAAAAACCTAAATAAGATAAGAGCTAGGGGTTTGAAAGCTGGTAGCCAAACGAGCACTATGCATCACTTTACTCATCAACTAAAAAAGTGTATAAAACGACCATTTAACTATTCGTTTATACCATTTTACCCCTTTGTGTTAGCTTTTTGTGGTTCAAGCTAACGAAAAATAAAGAACTTGAGTTGCATTATTTTCAAAATGGTGAAAATACCCTTGGCAACATATATATATATATATATATATATATATATATATATATATATGTCACCTAACTCTCTATTGTGGGAGTTATAAGTCTCTCCTACATTTCAACCAACTAGCTTAAGTCTCCATTCTCCTTTCTCCATTGTTTTACATGGCATTAAGCAACATCAACAACAACTCACACAAAAGAAAATGCAAACAATACCGATGTGTTTTGCTACTGTGGATTAAGAGCTCTAATAGGAACTGCCTTCGGAGAACAACTCAAAAAGGATATTTATGGGTTATGTCAACTTTTGGGTATGTATCAACAGTTTTTAATATGTTCCTTAAGTTGAAGCTCTAATCTTTAACATGTTTTGTAGAAAAAAACATATATGTGGTTTCTTTACTTGGGTTGATCCTCCAACATGTCTAAGAGGAAAGGAGTTTAGCAAAATGATATTAAAGAAGAACATGGATTTTTAGAAGAGTGGGGAGGAGCTGAATAAGAAAATGGAGCTTATAATGAAAATGGAATAGATGAGCATAAGACATGATATTCTGTCCAAGAAAAACAAGGCACTTGTTAGGGAGGCTGCAATTGCACAAGAAAGAATGAAGTTTGTAAATGGCGTGCTCGTTATGTTGCTGGCCTTAAGATTTCTAATGTGATTTAATACTACGAACCAAAATGTGATGTACTTGCCTTAGTAAGAAAAACAAGGCACTTTGTGATGTGTTTTCTAAAACACACTTAAATATAATGATGTGTTTTGTGATTTGTATGCTAATAATCAAATATAAGATAACATTTTGTACAAAATATAACTTCATCCAAACACATAAACCACCACTACATCATGTGTCATACAAATATTACATAACATATCATCCAAAAACATCCAAAACATAAAAGTTCAAAAACATCCAAACCCACAAACCACCATCTAAAAGCATCATCCAACATAAAAGTATTACACAACACATCATCCAAAAAATCCAAAAGAATTGAATACATATATTAAAGTTTAAAGGGGGATGAGGATGACCCTTGGGTACCTAGTGCAACGGTAATGCCACTAAAAATTTGAGAATTGGCAATCCATGGTGATTTCCTCTGAGTAGCTCTTGCAACCATCCCACCTCTTACACGTAGGCCACCTCTTACACCAGCTCCACTCAATTCACCTCTTGCAACAACTCCACCCAGCCCACCTTTTGCACCAGTTCCCCTTGTTGCAACACTTGCAGCTCCCACAACACCAGCAACACTTGCAGCACTAGCACCTCTTGCGGCACTAACACTTGCAGCACCAACACCTTTTGCAACACCAACACTTGCAGCACTAGCAACATTTGTATCACTAGCACATCTTGCAGCAGCTCCCCTTGCACCACCTCTTACAACAACTCCCCTTACTCCACCTCTTGTAACAGCTCCCCATGTATCGCCACCAACAACACTTACACCAGTAACTCTTGCAACAGCCCCTTGCACCAGCAACACTTGGGGTTTGCATGTTCATAACAAATATATTCTTAAATAATCACTAATAACAAAGGACGTGTACAAATGAATGCATTTATATTCATTGACAAAATTATACGTATTTTGCATCCTCTTATCCCTCTATCACTTGTTGGTTCATTTTTATATGTTCTCACATTATGTCCAAATTGCTGACACCTTGTTCACCTCAAAGAGTCCTGTTGTTTCCTCACTTGATGTGGATTTTTAAGCTCTTCTTTTACTTTTTTTTCTTGCTTTCTTTGGTCTCCCAGATTGCTTTCTTACAATGGAATGCATTATAAGGTCACAATCTGTTGAAGCCCACAGAGATTTATCTAGAGTAGGGTAGATAATGTAGTTGCATGTTCTTCTCAAAGTCTCCACATGATAGTATTCATTCACAAACTCCTCAAACGAATTCCTAAAAACTATTATAGCTGCACATGCATGGTAGCATGGTATTCTACTCAAATCCCACCCCTTACAAGTGCATTATGTTGCCCAATGTCAACAATGAATGTCTTGTAAAGCGTTATAACATTAACTATTGTCCCTCCAGCATAGATAACCTCATAATTCCTATCTTTTTCCTTCGTTTTCTCTAACTTTTCTTGATTTTAGGACAGATAGTACCCTTCATCTTATGGCTGAATTGAAGCCTCTGCTGAAATATGTGCATGAATTGCGTTTTTATGTTTCCATCATTGTTAGTATGGGCTTGTCCTTTGCTTCCTTTATTGACTCATTAAATGACTCACTCAAATTAATGTCCATTTTGTTACATTTGGACCTACGGGTGTAATAGCACCTACTAGTGCAGTTTGGTGGTATTAGGATTGTATACTAAAAATCATAATTTAAATTTTTGGTATTTATTTTTATTTATTAATAAAAATTATTTTTTTATTTTAATGAAAATCTATATGAACAATGTATACATTTTATTATTTATTTAATATTGTGCATGAGTGTCTTTTATACTACATAATAATTAATCTGATGTGTAGAGTTTGGATTACACATGTAAGACTAGATTATCGGTTCTTGTAAAATATAAGTTTATGGTTTATAATCTTACATGGAATTGGACACACCATCGATACGGCTGTAGCACAGTATTTTAGTATATCTGTCTTGATTATAGGGAATGACAATTGTTTCGATAATTGTTCCGACTATTGGGCTAGTGCACTTTGTGTGTATTGAATAGAACCGTGTTAGGGTAATTAATTTTATACTGATTATATAAATTAATTTACACCACATGGTTATTATAAGTGTTTATACTCTTAATCACGCGATATAATTATTAGACACATGTATTTAATGTTCGTTATTTTGATTTATTAGAGTGTGCGATCTTTTACAGATTAATAACTCCGGTGAGTTATATAACGGTATTAAGTATATGGTAGATATTAATTATTAACAAAATTTGCATCCCGGCAAGGGATTGATGATACCCCCTTAAAGAAACTTTTGATGATGTCAAATATTGTAGGTGAATTTTATAATTCGACATATCAAATAAGTTAAGCTGAAGGTCTTAAGGAATTATAAAGAGGTCAATTAAATATAATTATCAGTAATTTAATTTAATCAGCGAGTATTTATAATCATAATGTGGAAAAAATAATAAGCATTTAATAACAGAAGTTCAAAAGCTCATTTTTTAGAATAAGACAAGGAGTACAATTATAATTCTTTACTAGTATGATATATAATTTATATTTTTAAGAAATTGCTTATGGGTTAAAGTGTGTTTTTCTAATTACATTAGAAGCTCTTATTTATTCCTTAGGTCCATGTTGTAACCTATTTATATGTTGTTATAACCATGGCCGTCAGGGTGAAAATCATTAAGTCTTCTTAGGGTTTCCATGTGACATGAGAACCAGAAAAAGGGGAAGGCATCGAGATAGGATTGGGAACACAAAGAATCTAAGTGCACACTTTCTTCATGTTTTTTGCGTTTAGGAATACAATAGAAGATTTAAGCGAAAACAATATTGCCGGCTGTAGACACCCCAATTTAACCCCGCCTAATCTTAAGTGAATCCGATGATGAAAATAGGTGGAAAAGTACCTCAGTATGATCCTCAGGAAGTGATCTAAGCTCGGTATTTGAACCCGATACCTTCAAACCAATAAAATTTTGACGAACCATTGAAACTTGCTGTTCAAGTAAGGCAACCGCCATGTTCATTGTGGCGACTACCAATAGAACCTCTTGGAAACCCTAGTCAAAAGTGGCGACTGCCACATTTCATCATGGCGACCGTCATAGAACTTTGTGAAACTTTTCAAAAACATGGCGATCGCCAACTTGAATTATGGCGACCGTCATAGAACTTTGTGAAACTTTTCAAAAACATGGCGATCGCCAACTTGCATTGTGGCGACCGCCAACTTCAAATGACCTGACATGTCTCTAAAACGTGACAGCATTTCATTGGCTAATAAACTCTATAAATACTGTACATCTGGTATGTTTTTCAAAGACAAAAAAATGAGTGAGAGATTTTGAGAGTGAGGCTCTACCGAGACGTCGAACAATTCCGAGCCCCGACGCCGAAACTCTGCCGAAACACCGAGTTCTAATCCCCTGACACCCACATTGAAGCCTTGCTTGGATCACTACCTGAGGATCAACCTATTGGAGCATATTCCCAACTTGAGGATTCCCCGGCAATCTAGGTATCCCGCTTAAATACCTGATCTTTCTAAACTCCACTTTCTCTCTTTTGGAGTGAACGGGTTAATTTCTAATTTTAATTTGTACATTTCTTTTATTTATGTAGTTAACATTATTTATTGCTTAATTTATTTCATTGAACTTAGTATTTTAAATTAATTGCTTAATTTACACTTTCACACTTAAGCACGTTGTCATTATACATTAAATAGTGCTAATATTTCTAACAATTAGCAATTACAACTTGTTAATGTTGTTGATTGTTATAATCAAAGTACTTACATAAAAAATGGTTGTAATTATCAATATTACACCCATTTAATTCTAGTATTTCATTTCTTCTCTCTTTTTTTTATGTTAATTTAATGTTCTAACCTTTATTTTCTTTCCTTTTTAGTCTAGTTTTTTCTTCAAATAGCATTCTATTTCTTTTTCTTTTTCTTTTCTTGTAATATTAGATTAATGCTCCAGTATATTTTATATTTAGCTTAATATTTCTTTTCTAGTTTTCTTTTTCTCTTCTTTAATAGTAGTGTAGTGTTTCTTTTTAGCATATTATTTCTTTGTAATATAGATTTATTTTTTTTGCCTTGTAATGTAGTTCTATTTTATTTTAATATGTCATTTTCTTTTTTTTCTTTTTCATTTCTTTTTTTATAATGCTTACCTTATTCTCCGTTTCTTTTCTTTTGTTAAACCAAAAAATAATAAGTCTTTTAATCTAATTTTCATTGTAATTTTCTGCTCTTTTATTTTCTTTTAGTGTAAATATGAATAGTTAAATTTTCTTTTAATAATTTAAATAAACATTTTCTAAACTTTTTCATTTAGCGTCATTTTCTTTTACAAATTTTTCCTCTATTTTGTTTATATTCTTAAACTCTCTTTTGTCATAACACTCTTTCTTTTTTGTTTTTTTTGCTAGTAAACTTTCTTTTAAACATTGAATTTATATACATATTTTATTTTTAGTATCTTTTTTATCATGTTAATGATCACTTAGCTTGTTCGTCAATATGTATATTTTAGTTATTTTTTTTAAAATTTTGTTTAGTTTAGTGTATTTCTTGTCAACAAATTTTGTTTAGGCAATTTTGACACTTTCTAGCATATTTTTTTTATTCTTCTACTTAAATCATGGCAATTTAGTTCATTTTAATGAAATTACATGCGAATGTGCTCCATGTATTCTTTTAAGACTTAAATTTTTTTTTGACACTTATTTGTTCTGGAGTGTTATGTACATATTTTTATGTATTTTATATACTTGATTTTTGCTCGTTCTCTCTTTGCTTCTATTTTTTTTATTTGCATACATTTGAAAAATCATATTAAAAAATCAATAATGATTAGTAGAGTTCAACTGTATGGTTGGACAAACGGGGTGCCTAACACCTTTCCCGATTCGTACCTTAGCCCCCGAACTATCTTTCTCTGGTTAACATTTTAAAGATCAGTAGTCAATTTTGTTTTTCTTAATTTTTTTCAAAAACTAAGTGGTGACTCTATTTTCAACAAAAGGGATTTTCAAAATTTGGTTTTTAAGGTGTTAAAAGATTTTTTTAAAGCATTCTTTGAATTTCTTATTTTTGGACATTTTTCCAAAATTACCCCTAAAACCCGAATCCGAGTCATATAGTATTTTCTGGCGACTCTGCAAGGGACTGATTTATAAAATCAAATAAGAGAGTTAGACTCAAAAATATCATTGGTTCTTAATAAAAAATTTTATTTGCATTTTTACATGCATATGCATTGTTCTTCAAACCCCTTGTCTGGTTGGCATGATGCCTTGAACATTAATCCGTTTCGGGGATTGTTAGGAAGACGGGCAACTCTTGCTGACTGTACGCTGTCATAGATGCAGTAAAAGAGTCCGGGCGTACTGTTTGACCATGTTCTGCATGGGAGGCATATACCCGGCTCTATTCAGATGGTACCCTTTTCAATTGACCAAAATCGGCCTTTTGCATATAGTGAACTTAGACCCCCCCAATTAAGTGTTGCCAACCCTAGTAGGATTATGTGTTTTTCTCCACGTATGTTTTTTTTGTATATTGCTAGGTTTGTTTTGATCAAGTTTAGGCTAGTTCTTTCTCCGGGTTCAACCCGGATTTTCTGTTATTCTGTGCTCAGGTTAGTTTTTTCTTCGGGTTCTTATCTGAATTTTATTTTTCACCATATTCAGTTTTCTTACCGTAGTTTTTCTTCCCAGGGTCATGCCTGTGTTTCATTTTAAAACTTCTCGGGTAGTTTTTCCCTTTTGGGGTCGTTGGTTTACTCCCCCTTGATATAGGCTCGTTCCTTTCAAATCTTTGTAATACCCATGAGAGTTATTTTCCTACCGTCATGCATTTCCTTAGAATTTTTAGGTTAAACCAGTCCGATCAACGTAGCTCTGTTTTTCTGCCAAAGTGCTGTCCGTTTCCTCGTTTTAGAGGGTCTTTCCCTATAAAATTTAGTTGATTCCCCTTCATAACAGTCTTTCTAGTTTTTGGGTTATCTTGTCGTGCCACCGGCACGAGCCCAACAGGAGCATTGTGTTGGTCTCCGTGTTTATCTGCTCATGATCCACTATTTTGGAAATTCGAGATATTTGCTACCTGTTGCCAGAATATTTGTGCGAGAAGAGCCTAATATTGGTTACTTTGCTTTTGGGTTCTAGGTGTTCTCTGTGAGTTTACCATTGAGTCGAGAAAAGTACAGTCAGCACGTGTTTGGAAAAGATCAGTGACAGGAAGACTCTGTAGGGTACCCAAACAATCAGTTGAGATGGCAGAAAACTAGGTGAATCTAACAGCCATAATGAGGGCAATCGCTGATGTACAACAAGTCGTCGAATAGTAGACCCAGGCTCAAGTGCAATGTCAGGCATAGATCCGGGCAATTCAGGCCCGTATCCCTATTGTGAATGGACAACCAGATGACACGAATGAGAATGCCAAAAACTTTTGAGATGACAACCAGGTCCCTGATGGACCACAAGTTGTTCCACCACGACCACAGAACTCTCGTTAGGTGATAGTTGAGGAGGAAAATACTGTGCAGTCTAGAGAATCTGCACTGATTGAGAAGATTGACAGGATGGAGAAGGTTCTTAGGAAAGCCAAGGGAGTCGAGGAATACATGTTAGATGTAGGGGCTATGTTTGTTTCCAGATGCTAAATTTCCAAAAAAATTCAAAATGCCTGACATGAAAGAGTTCGATGGAACCGTAGATCCCAGAATTCATCTCCGAATGTATGTTGGTACCTTATCACCGATGGGGATTGATGACCAGTTGAAGGCTCAGCTCTTTCACCGATCTCTTTCTGGGGCAGCCCAGAAATGGTTTCTTTCCCTTGATGTAGCTAAAATCAGAACTTGAAAAGACATTATAATGATTTTTATCAGCCAGTATAGTTACAATGTCCAACTGGATGTAACTACCCGGGAGCTCGAGATGACCCGACAGGAGAACAGGAAATCCTTTGTTGACTTCCTGACTCGATGGAGGGGTAAGACCGCCAAAATGACAAACAATCTCACTGAGAAAAAACAAGTGAGGATTGTGGTTAAGAATTTGAAGTCTCCGTTAAAGCGCTATCTCATCACGCAGCCACTTTCCACCTTTGAACAGTTGTTCGATGCGGGGGTACAAATTGAGGATGCTATCCAATCTAGTGTTATCGAGAAAACAAAATTCAGTCAAAAACCACCAAGAAGGACTTTCCCCGCAAATGAACCCACTGCAACTAATCTCGTGTCCCGCTCGGGTGAGGTGAACCTTTTGAACCCTTCTTCTTTCACCCATCCAACCAACAACCTTCAGCAGTTAGATAATGGCCAACAGCAACAAAAACTGAGGAGGGTCTTCATCCCCCTCAACATCTCTTTATCCACCGCCCTGAGCCGACTTGTCGAGAATGGGCTTATCAAGCCATTGGATCCCATACCAGTGCCCGATCCACTTTCCCCAATATTCAATGCCTCTCAATACTGTACCTTCTAACAAGGTCTTGGGCATTTGACTGATAAGTGCATGAGGCTATATCATGAGATCCAAAATCTCATTGACAACAAAGTAATCCCACCACCATCCGTTGCTCCAAAATCGAACATAACGACTAACCTCTTGCCGAATCATGCCAGGCAAGCTGGATAAATTACATATCTTTGGGAAAATCAGAGGACCCGAGCCAGCACATCTGTTCAACGCACCTACCACGTCCTCATGTTTCAATAACCGAGAATCAGATAGCATGCTCGTTCATGATGATTAGGGGCAGTCGAGACAGGATGGAAGAATGGAATGATAATGCCTAGAAGTGGTATCAACCGATAATCCAAGCCCATCAGCAAGAGGAGGAGCGCAATAAAGAAGATGGCTGGCCATTGGATTACCCGACTCGACCTTATGGGTTTGGCCATGCGCTTGATGGAATCACCATTCCCCAACTTTTTGAGGAGGAAGTGTATGTTGATGAGATGCAGTCCTACTGGCTAGTAAGAATCGTGTTGAAATCTGATGGGGCCGAGTGGATTGATTTCTGGGCTGCTTAGGAACAGCAAGTGAATTTTATCGAAGAGGACATCTGGGTGGAGGTTGACAATACATGGGCCATTGAAGATGATGGACTAAGACTGATAATGTGATGCCAGGGTTATAGGATCCCGAAGACGGCATGGAACACTTAACTAGAAGCGGACGACATTTCAAACCAGCTCATATAGAGAAAGGACAACCGAGTGGAAAAGGGAAAGAGACAGAGCAAGACAAGGAGGATGATGCTGTAATAAGACAGTTGAAAAAGACGCAAGCCAACATCAGTATCTGGGGCTTATTGATGGCTTTGCATAAGCATAGGCAAGCTATTTTGAGGGTGTTGAACAAGGCTAGTGTCCCGATAGATGCAACCCCTGAGCAACTTGTTGGGCTTATTCTGCCAGCCGTCGAACCAAAAGTCATTTCTTGTTTTGATAAGGATTTACCCGCTAAAGGAAAAAGTCACAACAAGTCGCTCTACATCACCGTCAAGTGCCTAGAAAAATGGATTCGGATAACCCTCATTGATAATGGGTTTACCTTGAACGTTTGCCCATTGAGAATGGCCGTATGTTTGGGGATGAGGCTAGACCAATTTACTCCCTGCAATCAAGGGGTGCGAGCATATGACAACACAAGAAGGGATGTACTAGGACTGATATCATTTTCCGTTTCAATAGAACCTTGGGAGACGTCAGTTGAGTTTCACGTGCTATACGTGCCGGCCTCCTTCAATCTGCTGCTGGCCAAGCCATGGCTGCATGGCCCAAACGTTCAGGCGGTACCGTCTACTCTTCACCAAAAACTAAAATTGGTAAAGAACGGGGCATTTTTGACTATCCACGGAGAAGACAACATTCACCCCCCGAGAGGAGGAGAGGGCACAACTCTGTTGGAAGTTCAGCATAGTGAGAATGATGTATTGCTTAGTGGCTTTCAATTTGATGAAGAACAGGTTGTTCAGATGATGATAAATGAAGAAGAAAGGTATGTCAACCCACGGGCTGTAACAATGATGAGAAAAATGTCATTCTTCCCTGGCATGGGATTAGGACGTAAACAACTGGGAATCCCGGAACCCATTCAGGTATTGCCGACTTTGCACCATTTTGGTCTCAAGTATAAACCAACGGAGGGAGATCTGGAAGGGCCTAGAAGGAGGCGAAAGGCCAATTATGCCGAGACACTCAAGGGTGCTTCGTCAAGGAAGGGAAAGATTTCCCGTACTGCAGCTTTCTCGAGCCATGGATCGACGAAGAGACTAATCAAAACTGCCAGGGTTGGAGATCTTTTTCAGTCATCAGTTGTCTAACACAGAAGATGGAGAGACAGTAGAAGTGAAGGAAGAAGGAAAGAGGCCCCAAGAGGAAGATTGGGCCGATAGACTCGAGGGTACAGGCCCGAATGCTGTTCAATGAGAAGATGGCCCAGCTACATATAATGAATCAGGATTGCTACATGATGGGTTTCAGCGCACCAGCCGACTGCACCAAGCTCATCATCGACACGACTGCAAAAGAAGTGAAAAACTAAACCCTTAAGTTTTGTAATACGCAGGTTGTTTATCCTGAGTCCAAGTTTGAGTCAGAATTTGTAATCGTGGGCACATCTGTTAGTGTTCCTCTCCCAGCTTTTACCATCGAGTTTGTAATCCCTTTAGTTTTTAATGAAATGAACAGGGTTTCTGGTTACTCTTTTTTGTTTGAATTATTTCATACGCTTTCTGACGATTCTAAATTCGACGGGAATATTTTCGAAGAAATAAAACTTTTAATAAAAAGAGAAGAAGAAATGCGTGCCCAACCAATAATTAAAAAAACTTTGTCAATAAATCTGGGTAATGAAACTAACTCACAAAATGTTCAAATTAGTTCTTCTTTATCCATAGTTGAACAAGAACAATTAATAATTTTATTAAAAGAATTCAAAAATGTGTTTGCATGGTCTTATGAGGATATGTCCGAAATTGATCCCAACATTGTCTAGCACCATATCCCTCTATACCCCGATGCCAAACTGGTTAAACAAAAATTAAGATGGATCCGGCCAGAATGGGCTTTGAAGATCAAGGAAGAGGTTACCAAACAGATCAACACTGGGTTCCTAATGGTAACCGAGTATCCAAAATGGGTAGCCAACATCGTACTGGTTTTAAAGAAGGACGGTCGTATCCGAGTCTGCATGGCTTGTAGGGACCTCAACAAGGCCAGCCCGAAAGATAATTTTTCACTGCCGCACATCGACATCTTGGTGGACAGTATAGCGGGGCACGCCTTATTGTCATTTATGGATGGTTTCTCTAGATACAACCAGATTTTGATTGTTCCCAAAGACAGAGAAAATACGACATTCACCACACCATAGGGGGACCTACTGTTATCGTGTGATGCCATTCGGTCTAAAGAATGCAGGGTCTACCTATCAAAGGGCTACCACTACTCTACTGCATGACATGATACATAAGGAGGTCGAGTTGTACGTGGATGATATGATAGTCAAATCAATAGATCAGGATGACCACATCAAGCACTGCAAAAGTTCTTTGAAAGGATCCAAAAGTACAAGATGCGGCTCAACCCGCAGAAGTGTGCATTTGGAGTCGTTGCTGTGAAAATGCTTAGATTTATGATCACATAATGGGGTATCGAGGTAGATCCTTCGAAGATCAAGGCAATTTTGGAAATGCCTCCTCCGAATGATTGAGCAAAAAGTTAGGGATTTTCTAGGAAGAATACAATTTATCAGTCGATTCATCGCAAAACTGACAACTACCTATGAGCCGCTCTTTCGTTTACTGAAGAAATGAGTCAAGTTCGAATGGGATAAAAAATGCCAAGACGCCTTTGAGGCTGTACGTCAGTACCTGCAGAACCCACCTGTTCTAGCTCCTCCCGAACCTGATAGGCCACTGTTCCTCTATTTATCAGTGACCGATTCAGCTATGAGATGTATGTTGGCACAAGAAGGTGAAACTGGAGTAGAAAAGGCTGTCTACTAGTTAAGCAAGAAAATGTCAGGGTTGAAAGTACAGTACATGCCCTTGGAGAAGACATGTTGGGCCTTGGTTTGGGCTTCCCGAAAACTGAGGCACTACATGCTATCTTTCACGGTGAACATCATTTCTCGGATGGACCCGTTAAAGTATCTATTTGAAAAGCCAGCACTGACAGGAAGGCTGGCCCGATGGCTGTTGTTATTATCTGAGTTTGATCTCCAATATGTTACTCAAAAGTCAAATGCAGAGCAGTGGCAGAATTTTTGGCTTACCAACCTGTTGTAGGAGGTGAAGACACGGAGTTCCAATTTCCTGACGAACAGCTGATGAAAGTTGGGGTTGACAAGTGGACTCTATATTTTGATGGCGCATCCAATCAGTATGGCTATGCAATAGGAGTCCTCTTTGTCACTCCTGACGAATCACATGTTTTGTTGTCCCTAAAGCTCAGCTTTGAAGTCACCAACAATCAGGTCGAATACGAAGCATGTTTAGCTGGATTGGAGGCAGCCTTAGAACTAGGGGCAAGGAAACTGGAAGTCATTTGAGACTCAGCACTGGTAGTTTCACAAGCAAGGGGAGAATGGAAGGTCATGGATTTAACCTTGATTCTCTATCATCAAGAACTAAAAAAGATGATACCGTGCTTTGAATCAGTGATTTTCACCCACGTGCCAAGACTGCAGAACAAGTTCGTTGATACACTGGCTACCCTAGCATCCATGATTGACATACCGCCAGGAGTCTGAATGTGGCCCTTGATAATTGAGCAGGAGAGAAAGCCGGCATATGAGATGACAGTCGCTATTGAAGAAAGCACTGACGGCCTTCCATGGTACTTTGACATTTAGAACTTCGTAGAGAAAGGAGGATATCCCAAGTTTTCCAGCAAAAAGGACAAAAGGGCAATACGACGACTATCTGCGCAGTTTGTCATTTGCAGTGGTAGACTGTACAAACGAGGACATTTTGGGGTCAATAAGCAGTGCGCAAACACTGAAGAGGGCCAAGAGCTAATGAAAGAGATACACGCTGGAGTCTGTGGGCCACACATGAGTGGTAACATGTTTGCCAAGAAGATCCTACAATAAGGGTACTTTTAGATGACGATAGAGATGGATTGTATCCAGTTTGTGCAGAGATGCCATAAGCGTCAGATTCACGCAAACCTTATGCACATTCCCCTGTCTCAGCTGTATAACCTGACGTCACCATGGCCGTTCTCAGTATGGGGCATTGATGTGATTGGCAAAGTAACACAAAAGGCATCCAATGGACACTAGTTTATCTTAGTGGCCATTGATTATTTCACCAAGTGGGTAGAAGTAGCTTCTTACTCGGTATTGAAGGCCTCCCATGTTGCTAAGTTCATCAACAAAAATATCATTTGCCAATACGGAGTTCCCCACGAAGTCATATCAGATAATGGCTCACATTTTCAAGGAGAGGTCCTTGATCTTTTTGAAGAATAACGAATGGTGGCTCATAAGACCTCACCATATCGGTCGCAGACTAACGGGGCAGTCGAGGCAGCAAACAAGAATATCAAGAAAATTCTGCAAATGATAATCAACTCACACAAAGATTGGCCAAAACATCAACCATTTGCACTCTGGGGATACCGAACGTCAATCCGAACTTCAACAGGAACAACGCCATACTCTCTAGTGTATGGGATGGAAGCCGTACTCTCCATTGAGGTGGAAATTCCCTCACTAAGAGTAATGGTCGAGGACCAATATCTCAGAAGCCGAATGGTAGAGGAATCAGATGGAATAGTTGCTTTTGTTTGATGAAAGAAGGTTATAGGCCCTATTTCATGTACTAGGTTACCAAAGGAGGATAGCTCGAGCGTTCAATAAGAAAGTCAAGACCTGGGATCTTAAAGAAGGAGATCTGGTCCTTAAGGAAATTAGAGCTCCTATCTTTGACCCGAGGGGCAAGTTCAAGCCAAACTGGTTTGGACCGTTTCTCATTAAAGCCATCGTGACCAGTGGGGCAGTCATTATTATGGATTTGGATGGCAATGTGTTCTCCACTCCAGTTAACATTGACCAGCTCAAAATGTACTATTCTTATGGTAAAAATAAAGATAAAATAAAAAGCTCACTGAGTTGAAAATCAAAAATGCAACTTAGGCAAAAGTTAGAGCAGCCCGCAAGGTCGAAAACTCGAAAGGGCGACTTTGGCAAAAGTTAGAGCATTATAAAAGGAGAGTGTTAATACCCGAGTGAAAGCCGATCCTGAACTACGTTATGGCCTGATTCTATCTTCTTGGGATACGTAGGCAGCTTCTTTTAAGAGAAGTCCGGCCACATTCTTTGTTTTTAACCATCTTTGAATCTGAGTAAGACCAATGCAAATTAATTTTTGGATTCTGATAATAAAGTCATTAAAACTTTGGATAAATTTAAACAATCTTAAACAAAAAGTGGGAGTTTGTCATTATTTCGATCAAAATTATAATATTTTGAATAAAAGGAGGGGCACGCAAGTCCCAAACTCTACAAACAAAATAAGGGAAAACTATGAAATTTTCAAAACAAAACAAGAGGTCTCAAGTTCTCCTTCTTTTTGCTACTTTCTTTTCTTCTTCTTTATCTTTTTTCTCCAGATCCTGCATCAGCCATGTCTTGTATTCAGCGAAGAGATCGAGACACTGCAACTCATGCATCTCCATCGATGAGCGAGATGGCCAGGCATCCTCGTATGATGAGAGAAACGGGGCACGTAGTATGGATGAGAACAGACGGCCTCGAATACTGGAAAGACTATCTGATTGAGACTGAACTGCCGCATGATCCAATGGGGGTAATAAAAGGTAGTCTAATGCAAGTTGACCAGCAGAACCCCAAGATGATCCATAGTAGTCAAAGTCATGGTGGGGATCCGCCACCAAAAGCACTGCCAGGTAATGTCTGGGTCAGTCAGAGAAGAAAGATACCATCGCTAAGATGCCTCAGTATCACATATCTGATAACGCAGGCGGTAAAAGAAAGCAGCGGCATTGTGTCTGTCAGTGGGAGGCTTCTATACAAGATTTACCTTCTCCATCAGCCAGATCTATAGCAAGAGTTAAAATAGTAAGAGAAAGGCTTTGCAGTACGACAGAGAACTTGTTACAGATGAAGATGTTAAGCTCACCTAGAGAAGTAAAGGGCTGCCAGCAAAGGTGGTGGTCTCGCCACGATGAACAACATCCAAGCCCAGCAGTGTCTCAGCCAGAACAAGGGGCACAAAATCCTTCCTCGTCCACATTTGGCCAGCAATGTCGATTAGGGCACAACTAACCCACCAATCAAGAGGAACAAGGAGATACTAGGCGAGGAGGCAGAAGAAAAGTGCACAACGATGACGCAACTGAAAGTTGAGATCGCTAAGGTCACCAGTAGGATGAAACCTCTCAATAAGCCGCGGGATATCAAGACAGTCGCCTGAGGTCAAAAGAGAAGCCTCCATCCTGGATAGGTCACAAAATTGTATCATTTGCTGCCAAACTAACAGGAAGGGAGTCGGAACGACAACAAAACCCCATGGAGTCAAGTCCAAAATGGCAACAACCTCCTCCACTGTAGACACCCCAATTTGACCTCGCCCAATCTTAGGTGAATCCGATGATGAAAACAGGTAGAATAGTGCCTCGATACAATCTTCGGGAAGTGATCCAATCTCGATATTTGAACCCAAAACCTTCGAACCAATAAAATCTTATCGAACCATCAAAACTTGCTGCCCAAGTAAGGCGACCGCCAACTTGCATTGTGCGACCTCCATAGAACTTTGTAGAAACCCTAGCAAAAAATGGCGACCGCCACCTTTCATCATGGCAACCGCCACCTTTCATCATGGCAACCGCTAACTTCATTGTGGCGACTACCGTAGAACTTTGTGGAAACTTTCAAAAACAAGGTGACTGCCAACTTGCATCATGGCAACCGTCGTAGAACTTTGTGAAAACTTTTAAAAACATGGCAACTGCCAACTTGCATCATGGCGACCTCCAACTCCAAATGGCCTGACGTGTCCCAAAATGTGGCAACATCTCATTGGTTAAAGAATTCTATAAATACAGTACTCCAACGTACGTTTTCAGTACGAATTTTAAGTGAGAGAGACTTTGCCGATATATCGAGGATTCCGAGCCCCGACACCAAAACTTTGCCGAAATACCGAATTTCGAACACCTACATTGAAGCCATACTTGGATCACCACCCAATGATTAGACCGTTGGAGCACATTCCCAACTTGAGGATTCCCCGGCAATCTAGGTATCCCGCTTAGATCCTTGATCTTTCCAAACTCCATTCTCTCTCTTTTAGAGTGATCGAGTTTAATTTAATTTAATTTTTATTTTTCTTTCATTTATATAGTCAATCATATCTGTTTCATGTAATTTGATTGTTGTCTTTAATTGTTTAGTTATTAATTTCTTTACGTTCACACTAAGCACATTGCCTTTCTCTTTCTTATTTTTATTACCTCATCAATTTAATGTTAAAATATTCTTACAATTACAACTAATTAATATTATTAATTGTTATAACAATGCACTTACATTTCTGTGAACGTAATAATTAATATTACATTTCACATTTAAGTTAGATAGTTATTTTTAATTTTTTTTATCTTTCTAGCCTTAATCTAATTTTCTTTAGTAACATTTCTCTTCATTTCCTTTTTTTTTTAGTAATCTTAATTTAATGCATCATTCTCTTAAGCATTAGTTTAATGTTTTTCTTTTTATTTTTTTCATTTACAATGTAGCTTTAATTTCCTTCTAATGCACCATTTCTTTCTCATAAGCATTAGTTTAATATTTTTGTATTAGCATTTATCTTCTTTTTTTTTTATAGTTAATTTAATATCTTTTTTTAGTTTTTATTTTTTATTTTCTTTTCCTTCTCTTTTATATTAGTATAATTTCTTCATTTACTATTTTCTTTTCATTACTAACTTTAAATTTCTTTATAATATCTATTTTTTTTCTTTTCTCTTAATACTACATTATTTTTCTCTCCATTAGTGTTTCATTTCCTTTCATGTTAGTATTTATTCGTATAAGACTCCTTCTTCATTTTCTTTTCCTAACTTTATTTTCTTATAGTTTTATTTTTTCTTTATTTTTCTTTCATTTTCATTAATCAAAAAAATTATAAAATTTTTTTTAATTTAATTCTCATTCTTTGAATGTAATCGTCTTCCCTTTTGTTTTCTTTTCTCCTTATTTTCTTTCATCTCTTTTAAAATTTAAATAGTCAACTTTTTTTCTCATTAGTTCAATAAATATTTTCTACTGTCCTTATTCTTAGTATAAATTTTTTTCTTATTTTTTTAAAATTTTTAAACTCTCTTTTGTTAAAACACACTTATTTTTGCTAGTAAACTTTTTTTCTTTTAAAACATAGAATTCTTGTGCATCTTTTATTTTTAATACTTATCATGTTCCTATTTTACTTTTTAAATGAATGTTGTGTATGTTTTGGTTATTTTATTTAAATGCATGTTTAGAGTAGTTTAATTAATTTTGTAGCAAATCATGTCTAGCATTATTTTAGCATCTTTAGCCTATTCATTTGAACCATGCTAGTTTAGTTTATTTTTGTAAAATCGCATACGGGTGTGTTCCATGTAACATTTAGATAGAAATTGCATGTCATAGGACTTAAGAATTAATCCATTTATTTGTCATAATTTGAAGTGCTATGTACATATATTATGTATTTTTCATATTTGATTTTAGATGTTCTCTCTTTGCCTTCATTTTTTTTAATTGCATGTTTTTGAAAAATTCTATAAAAGAACCAATGATGATTAATAGAGGCCAACCTTACGGTTGGACGAACAAGGTGCCTAACACCTTACTCGATTTGTACCTTAGCCCCCGAACCCTCTTTCGATAAAAAGAGTTTTTAAAGTTTAATTTTCAAAGTGTTAAAATATTTTCTAAAATAACTTTTGAATTTCCTTAATTTTGACCATTACATTCGAAAGCCACAATATTTTCTAGCGACTCCGCCGGGGACTGATTTTCAAAATCAAATAAGAGGACTAGACTCTAAAACATCATTGGTTCTTAATAATATTTCTCATTTGATTTTCTCATACATATGCATTATTCTTCAAACCCTCCTGCCCGGTCGACCTGATGCCCTGAATGTTAATTCGTTTCGAGGATTGTTGGAAAGACGGGCAATCCCTACTGACTGTACACTATCATAGGTACAGTAAAAGAATTCGGGAATACTGTTTGACAATGTTCTGCACCACTCCAAGAATGGGAGGTATATACCCGGCTCTATTCAGAAGGTACCCTGTACAGATTGACCAAAACTGGCCTTTTGCATATAGTGAACTTAGAACTTCCCAATTAGGTGCTGCTAACCCTAGTATGATTATGTATTTTTTTTATTGAATGTTTTGTTTGTATACTGTTAAGATTGTCTCGACCAAGTTTAGGCTAGTTCTTTTTTCGGGCTGTTAAGATTGTCTTGACCGAGTTTAGGCTAGTTCTGTTATCATTTGATTAGATTAGTTTTTTGCTTTTGGGTTCTTACCCAGGTTTCGTCCTTTACCCTGATCAGCTCTTCGCGCCGTAGTTTTCTTCCCAGGTTCATGCCCTTATTTCGTTTTAACACCTCTAAGATAGTCTCTCTCTCCTTTTGGTTCTTCTCGGATTGTCAGTTGTTGTATCAGGCTTCTTCCTCGGGTCATGCATGTGCTTCATTTTGGACCTTTAAGATTATTTCTCCCCTTTTTGGGTTCTGCTTGGGTTGCTAATTTTATATTCTATTTTTTAGTCTAGGTTTGCTTTCTTTAAACCATTTTCTTTCGACCTATGTGAGAAAAATTTTATTTTTCTACCACTATGCTGTCGATTTTTCTAATAGGTCGAACCAGTCTCTTGAGGGTTAGAATAGTCTTTTTATCGAAACGCCATACGCTTAGATAAAATCTTCCCTCTAGAACTTAATTGATCTATCCCATTTGGTTCTCATCCTGGGTTTTCAAATGTTTAGTTGTTATGCTGGTGGTATGAACCCGACATGGGCATTATTTCAGTGTCAGCTGTTTTAGGTATCTGAGATATTTGCTGTCTGTTGTCTGAATTTTTTCAAAAATTTGAGATTGGTTATTCTTCTTGTGGGGTCAGGTGTTCGCTGTAAGTTTACCATTGAGCTGAGAAAAGTACAGTCAGCGCGTGTCTGAAAAAGATCAGTGACAGGAAGACTCTATAGGATACACAAACAGTCAATTGAGATGACAAAAAAAGAGATGAATCTAACAGCCCTGATGAGGGCAATCCCTGATAAACAACGTGCTGTAGAACAGCAAACCCAGGCTGAAGTGCAGTGCCAGGCACAAATTCAGGCGATTCAGGCCCGTATCCATGTTATGAACATGCAAACAGATGACACGAATGAGAATGCTGAGAACTTTTGAGATGAAAATCAAGTCCCCGGTGGACCACAAGTTGTTCAACCACCACCACAGAACTCTCGACGGGTGATAGTAGAGAAAGAAAATACCGCTCAGTTTAAAGTGTCTACATTAGTTGAGAAAATCGACCGAATTGAGAAGGTCCTTAGAAACGCAAAAGGAATCGAAGAATATATGCTAGATGTCGAAGGGTTATGTTTATTCTCCGACGCTAAGCTACCGAAAAAGTTTAAAATGCCTGACATGAAAAAATTTAATGGAACCGGAGATCCCAGAATTCATCTCCGAATGTATGTCGGTACCTTATCGCCGATGGGAATCGATGACTAGCTGAAAGTCCAGCTCTTCCACCGATCTCTTTCTAGGGCGGCCCAGAAATGGTTCCTCTCCCTTGATGTAGCAAAGATCATAACTTGGGAGGACATAGCTACGGCGTTCGTCATCTAGTACAGTTATAATAGTTAGTTAGATGTAACTACTCGGGAATTAGAGACCACTCGCCAAGAAAATAGGGAGTTTTTTGTTAATTTCTTGACCCGCTAGAGGGGTAAGGCTGCAAAAATGATAAATCGACCCTATAAGAAAGAGCAAGTTAGGATCGTAGTGAAGAATCTGTAGCCTCCCATAAAATGCTACATGATCGCACAGCCTGTTTCCACATTTGAGCAATTGTTTGACGCCGGCGTTCAGATAGAGGATGTAATCCAGTATGAGAACTTTGAAAAAGCCAAGCCAAGCCAGAAATAACCAAGAAGGACCTTTCTCACAACCAACCAGAATCAATCCGCTATAACTAACCTCATGTCCCGCTCGGGCGAGGTGAACCTTTTGAGCCCTTCCTCTTCCACCCATCAAACAAGCAACCTTCAACAGCCAGCCAATAGTCAGCAAATGCAACAACAGCCGTGAAGAACTTTTACCCCTCTCAACATCTCATTATCCACTGCTCTAAACGGTTTAGTAGAGAAAGAACTCATCGAGGTACTGGATCCTATGCCACTGTCCGACCTGCTTCCTCCGAGATAAAATGCCTCTCAATATTGAGCCTTCCATCAAGGTCACGGGCATTTAACTGATAAATGTACGAGGCTCTGACAAGAGATCCAGAATCTCATTAACAACAAAGTGATCCCTCTTCCATCAGCCACCCCAAAGCCGAACGTCACAACCAACCCACTGCCAATTCATGCTAGGCAGGCTGGGGTAAACTACATGTCTTTAGGGGAATCGGAGGACCCGAGTCAGCACATCTGCTCAGCACACCTACCTCGCTCTCATGTTTCAATAACTGAGAACCAAGCAATATGCTCATTCATGATTATTAGAGGCAGTCGAGACATGATGGAAGAATAGAATGATGATCCTTGGAATTAGTATCAACCGATGATTCAAATCTACCAACAGGAAGAGGAGCGCAATGTGGTAGACGATTGGCCATTGGATTATCCAACATGGCCTTATGGGTTTGGCCATGTACTTGATGGAATCACCCTTCCCCAATTTTTTGAAGAGAAAGTACATGTTGACGATGTGCAATCCTATTGGCTGGTCAGGATTGTGTTGAAATTTGATGGGACTGAATGGACTAATTTTTGGACCGTTCGGGAGCAGCAGGTGAACTTTATCGAAAAGGACATCTGGGAGGAGGTTGACAATACATGAGCTGTTGAACACGATCAGAAAAGAAGGTAAAGGGCAGCCGTTAGCGACCTAAGTGATTTGTGCGCATTTGAAAGACCTCTGCACATAGACGAAGTGAGACAGACTGACAATGTGCTGCTAAAATTATGGGATCCCAAAGACGGCGTAGAACACCTAACTAGAAGTGGACGACATTTTAAGCCAACCCAGCTAGAGAAAAGACAGCCGAGTGGAAAATAGAAAGAGACAGAGCAAGAGGGGGAGGATGAGGCTGTATTGAGACCATTGAAAAAGACGCAAGCCAACATCAATATTTGGGGGCTACTGATGGCCTCGCACAAACACAGGCAAGCTGTGCTTAGGATTTTAAATAATGCAAGCGTTCCGATAGTTGCAACCGCTGAGTAGCTTATTGGGCGTATCCTGCCAGCCGCCGAGCCAAGAGTCATTTTCTTTTCTGATAGGATTTACCCGCTGAAGGAAAAAGTCACAACAAGCCACTTCACATCACCGTCAAGTGCCTAGAAAAATAGTTCCTGGTAACCCTCATCGATAATGGATCTGCCTTAAATGTTTTTCCATTGAGAATAGCCGTCTGCTTGAGGATGGTGTCGTTTTTCATTTCAGTAGGACCACTTGAGACGTCAGTTGAGTTTCACGTGTAAGATGTGCCGGCCTCCTTCAATCTGTTGCTGGGCAAGCCGTGGCTATATGACTCGAATGTTCAGGCTGTACCCTTTATCCTTCACCAGAAATTGAAATTAATAAAGAATGGGACAGTTTTGACCATTCATGGAGAGGACAGTATTCAGCCTCCGAAAGGAGGTGAGGGCACAACTCTGCTAGAAGTCCAACATAGTGAAGATAATGTGTTGCTCAGTGGTTTTTAGTTTGATGAAGCATAGGCTGTTCAGGCGCTGATGAATGAAGAAGAAAGGTATGACAACCCATGGGCTGTAATGATGATGAGAAAAATGTCCTTTTTTCTGGGCATAGGATTAGGACACAAGTAGCAGGAAATCCCAAAATCCATTCAAGTATTGCCCACTTCACACCGTTTTGGCCTTGGGTATAGACCAACGGAAGAAGATATGGAAGGACCTAGAAGGGTACGAAAGGCCAATTATTCTGGAACACTCAATTAATACTTTGTCAAAGAAGAGAGGATTTCCCGTATTATGGCTTTCTAGAAACATGGATTGACGAAGAAACCAATCAAAAGATGTCGGGGTTAGAGATCTTTTTCAACCATCAGTTGTCTGATACCGAGGAGGAAGAGATAGTGGAAGAGAAAGAAGAAGGAAAGAAAGCCTGGGAAGATGACTGGGCCGACAAGCTCGGTGGTACTGACATGGGGTTACTATTTAACGAGAAGATGGCTCAGCTGCGTATAACTGAATCAGACTGTTTCATGATGGGCCTCAGCGCACCGGCAGATTGTACCAAGCTCATCGTCAACGCGGCCGTAAAGGAAGTAAAGAATTGGTTCATCGAGTCTTCTGATGTGCAGGTCTTCTATCATAAGTCCAAGTTTAAGTCGCAGTCTGTAATTGAGGGCACGTCTGTTGGTGCTCCTTTTTCTGCTTTTATCATCGAGTTTGTAATTTCCATTGTTCTTAATGAAATGAATGAAGTTTTCGGTTACTTTGCTTTGTTTGATTTATTTCATATGCCTTCTGACGATCTTGAATTCGACAGGGATATCCCCGAAGAAATAAAACTTTTAATAAAAAGAGAAAAAGAAATGCGTCCCTAACCAATAATTGAAGAAACTTTATCAATAAATATAAATAATGAAACTAAACCACAAAATGTTCAAATTAGCTCTTCTTTATCCTTAGCTGAACAAGAATAATTAACAACTTTATTAAAAGAATTCAAAGATGTGTTTGCATGGCTTTACGAAAATATGCCTGAAATTGATCCTGATATCGTCCAACACCACATCCCCCTATACCCTGATGCTAAATCGGCCAAACAAAAATTAAGACGGATCCGGCCAGAATGGGCTATGAAGATCAAAGATTAAGTTTCCAAACAGATCAACGCTGATTTTTTATGATAACCGAGTATCCGAAATGGGTAGCCAACGCCATACCAATTTTAAAGAAGGACAGTCGTATCCGAGTGTGCGTAGAATTTTAAAACCTCAACAAGGCTAGTCCGAAAGACGATTTTCTGCTGCCGCACATCGACGTCTTGGTAGATAGTACAGCGGGGCACACCTGGTTGTCATTCATGGATGGCTTCTCCGGGTATAATCAGATTCTGATGAATCCTGAAGACAGAGAAAAGACTACATTCACCATGCCTTGGGGCACCTATTGTTATCGTGTAATGTCGTTTGGCTCGAAAAATACCGGGGCAACCTATCAAAGAGTTGCCACTACCTTATTGCATAACATGATACATAAGGAGGTTGAAGTGTACGTGGACGATATGATAGTCAAATTCAAGGATCGGGAAGGCCACATCATAGCTTTGCAAAAATTCTTTGAAATGATCCGAAAGTACAAGATGAGGCTCAACTCACAGAAATGTGCCTTCGGAGTTACTGCCGGAAAGATACTTGAATTTATGATCACTCAACGGGGCATCAAAGTCGACCCCTCAAAAATTAAAGCAATTTTAGAAATGCCTCTTCAGAGGATCGAGCGAGAAGTCAGAGGTTTTCTGGGTAACATACAGTTTGTCAGTCGATTTATCGCAAAGCTGACAACTACCTGTGAGCTGCTCTTCCGCCTACTGAAGAAGAGAGTTGAGTTTGCGTGGGATTAGAAATCTCAAGATGCCTTTTGTATCGTACGACAGTTCCTACAAAATCCACCTATTTTAGCTCCTTCCGAACCTGATAGGCCACTGAACCTTTACTTGTTAGTAACTGATTCAGCTATGGGATGTATGCTGGCACAGGAAGGCGAGACAAGAATCAAAAATGCTGTCTACTACCTAAGCAAAAAGATGATCAGATCAAAAATAGGGTACACGCCGTTGGAGGAGATATATTGGCCTCTGGTTTGGGCTTCCCAAAAACTAAGGTACTACATGTTGTCTTTCACAATGAACGCCATCTCTCGGATGGACCCGTTGAAGTATCTATTCGAAAAGACGACACTAACAGGTAGGTTGGCTCGATGGTTGCTGCTATTATCAGAATTTGATCTTCAATATGTCATCCGAAAGTCAGTTAAGAGCAGAGCAGTGGTAGAATTCTTGGCCGATCAACTAATTAAAGAAGGCGAAGACACAAAATTCCAGTTTCCTGATGAGAAGCTGATGGAAGTCAGGAATGACAAGTGGATTTTATATTTTGATGGCGCGTCCAATCAGTATGGCTATGGAATAGGAGTCCATCTCAGCACTCCCGATGATTCACATGTTTCGCTGTCCCTAAAACTCAATTTTGAAGTCACCAACAATCAGGCTGAGTATGAAGCATGTTTAGCTGGATTGGAGGCAGCCTTAGAACTAGCGACAAGGAAGCTAGAAGTCATCGGAGATTCAACACTACTAGTTTCACAAGCAAGAGGAGAATGGAAGGTCGGGGACTTAACCTTAATTCTCTATCATCAAAAGCTGGAGAAGAAAATACCGTCCTTTGAATCAGTAATCTTTACCCATGTGCCAAGACTGCAGAACAAGTTCTCCAATGCACTGGCCACCCTAGCGTCTATGATTGACATACCGCCCAGAGTCCAAATGAGACCCTTGATAATTGAGCAGAAGTGAAAGCCGGCGTATGAGATGATAGCCACCATTGAAGAAAGCACTGACGGCCTTCCATGGTACTTTGACATTCAGAACTTCGTAGAGAAAGGAGAATATCCTAAGTTTGCCAGTAAATAGGATTAAAGGGAAATACGACGAATATTTGCACAGTTTGTCATTTGTGGTGGTAGACTGTACAAACGAGAATATTTTGGGGTAAACAAGCTATGTGTAAACATCGAAGAGGGCCGAAAGCTGATGAAAGAGATACACGCCGGAGTCTATGGACCCCACATGAGTGGTAACATGTTAACCAAGAAAATCCTAAGACAATGATACTTTTGGTTGACAATGGAGACAGACGATATACAGTTTGTGCGGAGGTGCCATAAGTTTCAGATTCACGCAAATCTTATACCCATTCCCCCATCTCAGATGTATAACCTGACGTCACCATGGCCGTTCTCAATATGGGGCATTGACGTGATTGACAGAGTAATCCCGAAGGCATCTAATGGACGTGAGTTTATCCTCGTGGCCATTGACTATTTCACCAAATGGGTGGAAGCAGCATCCTACTCAGTATTGAAGGCCTCCCATGTCGCTAAGTTTATCAAGCAAAACATAATTTGCCGATATGGGGTACCGTATGAAATTATCTCAGATAATGGCTCACATTTCCAATGAGAGGTTTTGAAACTTTTCAAGGAATACCGGATAGTGGCTCATAAGTCCTCGCCATATCAACCACAAACCAATAGAGCAGTCGAGGTAGCAAACAAGAACATTAAAAAAATCCTACAAAAGACAATCAAACTCACACAAAGATTGGCCAGAGCATCTACCATTTGTACTTTGGGGGTACCGAACGTCAATCAGAACCTCAACAGGATCAATGCCATACTCTCTAGTGTATGGGATGGAAGCCGTACTCCCCATTGAAGTAGAAATTCCCTTGCTAATGGTAGTGGCTGAGGCCAATATCTCAAAGGCAGAATGGCAGAGGAACCAGATGGAAGAATTGGTCATGTTTGATGAAAGAAGACTGCAAGCCCTATTCCATGTACAAGGTTACCACAGGAAGAAAGCTCGAGCGTTCAATAAGAGAGTCAACAACCGGGATCTTAGAGAAGGAGATCTAGTCCTTAAGGAAATCAAAACTCCCGTCTTCAACCCGAGGGAAAAATTCAAACCAAACTGGTTCGGACCGTTTCTCATCAAGTCCATCATGACCGGTGGTGCAGTCATCATTATGGATCAGGATGGCAATGCATTCTCCACATCAGTTAACCTCGATCAGCTCAAAAAGTACTATCCATGAGGTAAAAATAAAGATAAAATAAAAACTTTCTTAGTTGAAAATCGAAAACGCAACTCATGTAAAAGTTAGAGCAGCCCACAAGGCTAAAACCCTGAAAGGACAACCTTGGCAAAAGTTAGGGCATTACAAAAGAAGAGCATCAACACCCGAGTGAAAACCAAGCCCGAACTACGTTAGGGCCTGATTCCACATTTTTGGGATACGCAGGCAACTTCTTTCAAGAAGTTCGGCCATATTCTTTATTTTTAGCCATCTTTGAAATCTGAAAAAGACCAATACGAAACTTTTTGAATTCTAATAATAAAGTCATTCAAGCTTCAAATAAATTTGAACCATCTTAAATGTGAAGTGAAATTTTTTTATTACTTTAAGCAAAACTACAAAGTTCTTAAATAAAGAGAGAGCATACAAGTCCCAATCTCTACAAATAAAAAAAGAAAGCTGTGAAATTTTTCAAACAAAGCAGAGGTTCTCAAATCATCCTCCTCTTTGCCGCTTGTTTCCCTTCTTCTATCTTTCTCCTCCCTATCTTGTGTCAACTATGTCTTGTATTCAGCAGAAAGATCGGGACACTGCAACTCGTGCATGTCCATCAGTGAGCGAGATGGTCAGACAGCCCGATACTGTGCTAGAAAAGGAGCCCCCAGTACAGAAGAAAACAGACGGCCTTGGATGTTAGGAAATATAATCTGACTGCGACCAAACTGTCGCACAATCCGATGGGGGTAATAGAAGGTAGTCTGACGTAAGCCGACCAGCAGAACACCAGGGCGATCCATAGTAATCAAAGTCATGACAGGAATCTGCCACCAAGGGCACTGCCAGGTAATGTCTGGGCCAGTCAAAGTAGAAAGATATTGTCACCAAGATGCCTCGGTGTCACATATCTGATAACGTGGGCGGAAAAGGAAAGATGCAGCATTGTGCCTATCAGTGGGAGGCTTCTAAACAAGATTTACCTTCTCCATCAGCCAGATATGTAGAAAGAGTTAGAATACTAAGAGAAAGGCTTTTTAACAGAGAACTTGATACAGAGGAAGATGTTAAGATCACATGGAGAAGTAAAGGGCTGCCAACAAAGGTGGTGATTTCGCCATGATGAACAACATCCAAACCCAGTAGTGTCTCAGGGCACAACTAACCCACCCATTAGAAGGGACAAGCAGATACTGGGCCAAGAGGCAGAAGTAAAGTGCATAACGGCGCCATAGCTGAAAGTCTAGATCGTTAAGGTCACCAGTAGAATGAAACCTCTCAATAAGCCATAGAATGTCAAGACAGTCACACGAGGTCAGACGTGAAGCCTCCATCTTAGACAGACCGCCGAGTTGCATCACCTGCTGCCGAGCAGAGAAAAAAGGAGTGGGGACAATAACAGAATTCCGTGGAGATAGGTCCAACACGGCAAAAAATTCCTTTATAGTGTGGCAGAGTTCTTCAAGACCAAACCGAAAGACATGGGACTGTGGTTCCCATAGTTGTGCAGCAGCCATCAATAAAGGTCTGTTAATCTTCACAGCCCTCAGTGAGAAAAGGGCATTCAAGCCAAATGGGGAGATATTCAAACGCTCAATGTGGAAAAATGCTTCAATCCATAGAAGAAGAGAAGAAGCCATCTGAGTCGGAGTAACAATAAATGGGGCATCCAGGACTGTATTTATAAGGCTAAGAAGGGAGAAAAATCAGAATTTCGGCAAAAGGCACGCTCAAAGTGGTGACCGCCATCTTTACATGGGCGACCGCCAACTCCAAAAAGCATAGTACAGTGACATTAGCCCTTTGACCAGGTGACCGCTATGTTTAAGAGGGCGACCGCATGGTAAACGTTTTGGAAAGTGGCGACCGCCATGTTTAAACATGGCGGGTATGTGTTTGCAGTTTGTGTGAGTTGTGACATCTGAACTATGCATCCAAGGTTGATTGAGCAGTAAATAAGAGAGAATCATACAGCAAACAGATAAGCAGATAACAAAATGGCACGAAGGCCCAAAAATACAATATAGTGTATCACAATGGGGCACCTAGGCCAAATAACTAACAAAACTGAGGCACGTAGGCCTATGCATCAAATGTATGAAAATGTATCATATTGGGGTACACACGGCCCATAAAAAGTAAATATAAAGACTAGGGGGAAGCTCTCTCTCTCTCTCAAACATGTCTCGAGCGGACCAGATAGGACGAAGGACCAGCCTCATCCGAGCTGACATCCTCAAAGAGCCGCTCGATGTCAACATTACCATCATCACTGCCAGAAGAAGAAGATATGGCTCTAGAGCAGCTCCTGGAAGATGAGACGAATCCTCTGGAGCAAGCTCTAGAAGAAGCAGCATGAGATCCACGGCCTCGAGTAGGGGCCAAAACTAGGGTAGGAGCAGGAGCATGAGTAGGGGTGGAACAGCAGCAGCTACAGGTGGCTGTCGAAAGAGCCAGATAGTAAAAGAATAGTATAAGGGAGAGCAAAAAAAATCAAAAAGACAAACACTCACCGATCGAGGAACAAAAGGAACCCCAGTTGCACACAAAGCAACATCCTGCTGGCGAACAAGGGTCCGCAGGCCGCTCATCACCAGCATGAGATGATCCAGCCAAGCCTGACACGTCTGTTGAAAAATAAAACAGAACTAAGCAGTCTACGAATAAAGAAGGACGAAAAAGAAATAGTGAGCAAAAAGTTAAACCTGGGCATGCTCTGGCCGGAACTCTAGGGCTGGAGGAACTGGGAAAGGAATGTCAAAAGCATACCCGTCTACAAAGGAAGATAAGTCCAGGGAATCTCGACACTCCCAACCCTAGCTCCACCAGCCGGACCAGCATCAGCAACTCTAGCAGAGGCACTAGCAGCACCAATACCAGCAGCCTTTGGTGCCTATCCTCGTCTCCCGCCTTTTGAGGCAACTGGGCCAGGTCCTAGTGGTCCCAACAGATGAGCCCAGGCTTAGGCCGTGTAGTCTCCCTCCGCTACGAGCAGCACCATAGCTGGGGTCCTCACTGTCTCCAGCAGCAGGTCAACGGGGCCCAGATCCTCAGTCCGATGCATATAGGCCAGAGGAACCACTCAGATCTGAAAGTCATCCAAGCCGAGCGACTAGCAAATCACTCGCTCTCCCAGATAGTACTCCGACCCAAATGGGCCCTCCAGCAAGATACTCCTCGTAGCGGTATCGCGGCTGCGCATCAAATCTGCGCCGGTTCGATCCCCTACGCCCCTCTAGACATCCCAGTGGACCTGCAAAGTACAGAATAATGCAAAGAACGGTAAAAACATACAGCATGATGAATAGTGTGCAGTGTGCAGTGAGCAGTGCGGCGCAGTATAGTGAACAGCGCAGTAAGCAGAAAGAGTATATTGAACAGTAAATAAAGGTACTTGGTCAGGGGTTAGCCGATCCAAAGATACCCAGAATCGGTCAAGGTCCTTCCCTCTGGCTTTCTTCCCCTTCAGCCCTCGGGACCACCGGGCTGCTCGGAGAATAACCAGAGGGTCTGCCGCAGAGTTCGTCGGGACATAAAGCCCAAGGAACTCGTAGGTCCATAACTGCAAAAAAAAAAGAAGATGTCAGCAAGTAGGCATAACAGATAACAAAAATAAATGGAGAACTGCAGAAACTAAAATATATTTCCCAGACCCTACAGTATCCCCCAATACTGAGCTCTTGGGGAAACCTGGTCAAAGTCCGCATGAAGCTGTAGAGAGTAGCCAGAGCAGCACCTCTCCAATCGTACGATGCGACCAGATCAAGACGAGTCAGGCCACCCAAGTAATACAAATGGACGGTATTCTCCTTATTCGAAAACAAGGAGGTACCAAACATATACATAAGGAAGCCTCGGGCGACCCACTCGTAGCGGCGAGGCTTGGTGCACTGGAAGTGTCGGAAGCGGTCAAAGAACCAAGTGTATCTGACTCGATCCTGGTCCATCTGCGCGGGGACAGCCCCAAAGAAGTACAGCAATGCATCGGTCGACTGGGATATAGACGGATCAAACGGGATTGGGGGTCCTCCAACCTGGATGCCGGTAATAAGCGCAAAGTCCAGAGGCGTCAGAGTTGCCTCAAATGTAGTGAAATGGAAAGTGTTGGTGGTATCCTACCACCGCTCGGCCAAGGTTGTCAGCCATACCCAGTCGTTGTTCGTCCAACCCCGCAGGGGTACGAAACGAGCGAAACCAAAGGTATCAATATAAGCCCGGCTGGGAGCAAGGAGGGTATCATACCACTCAAACACCTCCCTAGAGGCCGAACCTTCGAAGTCTCAGACGTAGTGACCAGCCTATGAAAAAAAGAAAAATAAAATATATGAAAAGAACAGATCGGATGAACACAAGCGCAAAGAAATATCTGAAATCAAAACCCAAGATTCGTATGTAAGTGACGATCATTCGATTCTCTCAAACCATGGAAAACTAGGCCCCCTAGGCCTTGGTGCACCAGACAAAACTCAATCTTTTTGTGTTAAAAAAAATACAAAAATAAAATAAAACAAAACAATTTTTTTTGACACTTGTGTTTTGCCTCTTTTCCCTTAACCTTTGACGATTAATTTTTTAAGAATTTGTGAAAATTTTTACCAATCATAACAAAAAAAAAAAATAATAAATAATTTTAAAAATAAGATACAAAATAATATATATAAAATAAAATTTTTCTAAAATCTCTGAGATTTTTTAACATTTTTCGCAAAATTTCAAGAATTTTCTAATAATTTTTTTAAAATTTTCTTCAAAATGTTAAGGATTTTCTAAGATTTTTCGCAAATGTTAAGGATTTTCTTAAAATTTTTCTAAAATTTTTAAAAAATTTCTCAAATTTATAAAATTGTTCTCAAATTTGTAGGATTCTCTAAAAATTTCTAGAATTTTCTAAAAATTTCCAGAATTTTCTAAAAATTTCTATGATTTTCTAAAAAAATTTCTCAAATTTAGAAAAAACTTCCAAATTTTATAAAAATTTTCTCAAATTTGTAGGATTTTCTAAAAAATTTTAGGATTTTCTAAAAAAATTTCTCAAATTTTTGGGATTTTCTAAAAAATTTCTAGTATTTTCTATAAATTTTTCTAAAATTTTTAGCATTTTTTAAAAAATTTCCTCAAATTTTTAGGAT